>DWKC01000298.1:0-13843 GCA_018249195.1 Racta chiria
TATTTTACTTTTAAATTATTAGGAATATAATATTGTACTGTTAAATCTACCTACTCCGATCACTGTTTATTAACCTTAATTTTTATATGATTTATTCTTAATAAATGTAGAACTATTATTTCTTTCAATAAAATGATTGCACTAATTCAATTAACTAAGGGCCTCTCTGCATGAATACCGTCCGGATTAAACTGGATAATACAAAGCCCCGCGAGTTTTCCTAGACCCATCAATTAAAGGCTCGTCCGCTGGCCGCCGGCAGAAGCCCTTTTTTACGGTTACACCCGCCAAGTCACTTGATGCTAAGTGGTCATCGTCGCCCCTGCACGTCAGGCTCCACTCACCACCGACGGCCTCTATACAACTGGCTCTCAACTTTCGGTCGGCTTCGTCAAGGCTGGCTGACGGCAAGAGGGTAGTAACAGACGGGCTCCGCGAAAAGATAATAAATGCCAGTAATAATATTAATAAGGTTATATAATATATATTTGTAACGCCTACCTCATCATTTCGAAGACGTCCAGGATCGACTGGTAGGGAATGCCTTGCTGGTATTAAGTCCGCCCCTTGTAATACTCTATACTACAAGACTTACCTACGTGAGGAAAGTGTTGGTGCCATGCGAGGTCATGGCCGTCAGAACATTAACCGTTAACAGAAGTTGAAAGTTTTAAATCAATCAGTTTCCGCACGCCGCCGCCGCCGCGGTTCGTTCACTGATATTCACAACTCGCGCCATTCCATTACTCCTCTGTTGTTATTATAAAATCATTAAACTTCATAAAATCAATCCGGTACAAGATAATGCACAAAATATTTTAATAATATATATATTATCCGTTCAACCTAACAAAACATTTTGTGACATGTGGCAGGAGAGGCGTCTTGTTGACCGACCTCTTACAAAACTCAAGTCGGTAAGTAAAGTATTACGTAATGTAAGATTTTTATTTGTAATGTGTTGTCCCTATTTCATTCGGTTAAGTTGCTTATTGTTGTTTTAAATTTTTTTCTTAGGCTGGCTGGCACACGAATTACGATACTTTCGCGGTTAAAAGACAAATCCCTATCTCCAGTCATGTGAGAGATATTGCAGGGCGCAATGGCGGGGCAAGGGCGGGGTGTCGTTTGTTGTTAATTCTTGCCCATATCGAACGCCTTTATCCAACGCTACAGTATTCGTCATGTTTGTATTTAAGCGGAAATGTACTGTTATTTACAACACTCGCTCGGAACTAGCAATGGCCCACTATAGGGAACGTAGCAAGATAACAATAGTAGTTTGTTCACGAGCGTATAGAAGAATGTAGAAAATAAGTAAGTTATCTTAGCTTCGATAGTACCTAGGATAGCTTTCATGTTGGCTGCTATAAACTCTTCAATGTAACATTTAATTTTTCTGTGTTCTGCTTTTCGTCCGGAAAAGCCGTTGCCGGCGCGGACACTAACAGCTTTGTGTCGACTTAGCCACTGTGTCATGTCAAATGGACATGCAACCTGCTACAGTATGCCATACGGTTCGTCCATACCGTCCACATGGGGTCAATGCAGCGTCATTGATCCAAGCTTAACGAGTGCATTACTCCACGAGTGGGTCGCGTGTGTGTTGACGTAACGTACCGTGTGGCAAAGCCCGGATACGCAACGCTGATAGAACGCGCTAAGTAGGCACTACTTAGCTCGCTCGTGTCGGCAGCGTTTCGGCGGCGGGTGCGGCGGCGACGTCGGCGGCAGCGGCGGCGGCGCGGCGGCGGCGCGTGGTGCGGTGCAGCGCGCTGCTGACGGTGGCGCTGATGCGGGCCGCCGCGCGCGTGCTGCGGGCGCGCCGCACGCAACGCGACTACTCACGACCGTTCTGATCTCTTACTACATGTCCTATAATAAACTATCTCATATATTAACTGTTGTTTTATTGTTCCTGCTGACGGAGGAATACTGAAGTTATCTTGCCATTTACATTTACTAGCTGACAGTTATTACTGGAAACTTAGTTATCGAGGACAGATGTGTATATTTTTGTGAATTAATGAAGCATGTGTAATTTGCAGTACAGATTCAATAGACATCGGTCATAATACCCAGTAGTAATCCACTAGGTGCCACAAGCTCACACACTCCCGCCAACAATGCAAATAGCAGTGATGCCTTGTCACATCTAATTTGTGCGTTACCGAATTTTTGTATCTTGATGTGACACCAGTCGGGTAGGTTTGATAAATGGTCACAACTGTCGAAAGTAAATCTGTGTCAATCAACCAAATCTGGCCGTGTGTCACGCTGGCCGCGCGAGACTAATTTAGAGCCAAAAGCCAGAAGCAAATACCTACTTTGAAAGATAAAATGAGCCTTTAATGACTGGTTACTGTAACTGTAGTCACTTCAACGATATTGTAATGGTAATTTATTGTCGTTGTTGATACTCGATAATGTCTCGCTGGGCAGGATGGTCCCTAATACGATGTAGCGAGCGATGTATGCTAGCGTGGCATTGTTCTGTGCAGGGCGGCGTCCGCGCAGCTGGAGGCGCGGCGCAGCACGCTGGCGGAGAAGCTGGCGCGCAAGGAGCGCCGCCGCGAGAAAAAGAGGAAGAAGCAGCGCCAGCACGGCGACCAGCCCGATGATGAAGGTAGGCATCCTCCTCGTCACAACACTAATTTAGTGATATGCCATTGTGTTGTTTGTGCCACTCGTGACACGGGGCATTATAGTAAGAAGATATAATGTATGTAAGCGTTTACTAGTAGTGACAGCGCCACCTTATACCTAAATACCTAAATAAAGAGCAATCTTCTTCAATTCTTCTAAGAATAGTGTACTATCATCATTCTAATTTGTAAAAAGACGTGCTTACTCGTATAATGCGAACATTGGAAAGCTATTTAGCCTTGCGAAAGGGGTAAGTGTAAAGAATTAAATTAAAACGAAGAGTGGAAGATGATGTAGTGTACGTAAGAATAGTAGTAAGGCATGTTTCTATGTGTGTATGCGTATAAGGCTAAGCTGTAATGTAATCGATTTAAAGACAGTAATAAAGTAATCTTCTCCCGATCGGTTGTGTTTTCATTACGATCACTCGTCACTTCATGGCGATCCATGCCAGGATGAGATGACGAAAGCGCGGTCGCGTCGCGGTGCGTTTCCAGGCACAATTACATCCGTGTAATCGTAAATATTATTAATTAAAATGAATTAAGCGCACGAAGAATGGGCTCATCACAGACTAAAGAGGAGACAATAATTGCACAAACAGCGGCCGGTGATGGGAAAAATTCTGCAACTGCAGATACCAGTTACTCCAGCACATCCATCACCAACATCCTGCTGACGGTGATCGTCGTCGTGATATTGGCAGCGGTGTTATATGTGGCGTGTCGTTTTTATAAAAAGATGCACGGCAACTGGATCGAGAAGCACATGAATCGGCGGTCCCTGCGTCGAAACCAGACTCTAGCAGCCCTGGAGCAGCGTCCAGCCCCGCGAATCGTGCCAGTGTAGTGCGGTCAAAGTTTTAATTATTATATTTTTTTTTTTCTCTCTTTCTTGTGTGTATAAGTTGACGATATAACATACGTCCTTGATAACTTCTATATTTTAAAGTGACTATGAACTATACTTACGTTAATATTATAATAATTGTAGTGACATTAAAAGTTATTAATAAGAAATAAAGCTATAGTAATGCGTAGCGTAATGTTGTGTTATCGTCATGATAGGATTTTATTCAAACCGTAAGTATCTAATCTTAAATCATGCACGGAGACTCACCGAATATGATATCCGCGGACGTATATGGTATGCTTATGCATTCCTCGCCTCATTATTTCTAGGAGGACACGATACCTTTTATTCAATCGTTATACGTATTGGTGTAATCCTTTGTTCTAATTATAGATTATGGCAGATGATTTAGCTACAATATATGATGAATTGTTAGAGATCCGGAAATATTTAATTAAAAAAGGACAAAGTAGATATACGTGTTCCGTAACTTTTAAAAAATTAGAAGAGGCTAAGTGTTTATATGATACAGCTAAATTATTGTTATCTACGATTAAGGCCAGTAAGGACCCTGCATTAACTGCATTAACCGTTACGTTTAATCAGATTCACGCATTATATTTGGAAATATCTCAATTGTGTAAAACAAAATCGAAAATGGAATTCGATATTCGTACAGCCTGTACCTTGATTCCTTTACTGGACGAGAAAGAAGAAACAACGAAACGATTGATTGATGCTGTGGAATTATATGCCGAAATATTAAATAATGAGGGGAAATTGCTTTTAATAAAATTTGTCCTAAAGGGTCGATTGACAGAAAATGCAAAATTACGTTTATCGAATAGTTACTCTGGAATTAAAGAATTAATAACTGATTTAAGAAAACATTTATTGACTACCAAATCTTTTGCAGCCATTCAATCTCGTTTACAAAATACGAATCAGGGTTGGAGGTCTGTTGACGAATATGGTACCGAAATTGAAAAGCTTTTTACAGACCTAACTATCTCGCAAGCTGAGGGTAACTCAGAGAAATACGCGGTATTAAAACCATTAAATGAAAAAATGTCTGTAAAAATATTTTCAAACGGTTTAAAAAGTTCCAGGACGAGCACGATCGTAGCCGCCCGGAACTACGACAGCCTTAAAGACGCCATTCAAGCAGCGAAGGATGAGGAGGTGGCAACGCCTTCCACATCCTCTCGACCGGACATGCTGCAATACTCACGAGGAGGTAGAGGTAAGTACCGACCTTCGTCAAATCTAGGACAGCGAGGATATCAAAGAACATACTCTACCAGCTACTTCCATCCTAGAGGTTATCATAGAGGTAACCCCCGTGTGCAGGTGCACCGGCCTGCTACCTTCCGTTCAGATCGAGGTAAGTATTATAATAATACTAGAGCATATAGCCCTCGCCAAGCATCGAGGCGCGGTCAGAGAAAGCGGAATATTTATTCAGTTCAACCGACAGACGGTAACGCTAATAATGATTATGTGAATGAGAATAATAACGACTCCCAAAACTGTAATCCGTCCATGCAGTTTTTTCGGGATTAAGAATTTTATTTTGAGTTTCGAGGGGCAATGCAAGTATGTTTCGTTTTACATTAATAACAGAAAATATTTATTTTTATTGGATATAGGGGCATCAATATCAGCCATTAAAAGAAATGAAGTGCCAAATTTCGCGCGTGTGTTTAGAGATGATACTGTAATAAATGGTATAGGAGGTCAACTCTGTTCTTCTGGGTATGTAAATCTTGTACTCCAAGCAGAGAACTATCAAAATTTTGTGCATAGATTTCATATTTTTGAAAGATTACCGCTAAAATCTAGTGGAATCTTGGGTTTAGATTTTTTATCTACCTTTCACTCTAATATTGATTTGGCTTCTAACATTTTAACTTTAACTCATAAGGGTTATAAAACTGATGTACCCATCTCTGATACTCTTGATTTTAGTAATAATCTTGTACTGCCCGCTAGGAGTGAGTCAGTTCATTACGTTTATTTGAACAATAATTATGATATGAATAAGGATTATATTATTTGCGGTAGAGAGATAGAGAAAGATGTTTTTATAGCTGGAACTATAGTAAGACCTAAAAACGGCCGAATACCGGTTAGAGTATTAAATGTAAAGGAAGTGGAAGTACGGTTAAACAATTTTATGCCTCAAATTAATTTTTTAAATGATTATGATACTTTTTCTTTTCCTAAGTCTAAATCAACAGTTACTAGAGCTAATAATCTACTTTCGTTATTAAAATTAAATCATTTAAATATTGAAGAGCAAAGTTCAATCGAAACTATTTGTTCAAAATACTCAGACATATTTTTCTTACCAGGAGATAAACTTTCAACAACGAATATTTACGAGCAATCTATAACACTTAAACCAAACACTAGTCCTATTTATGTCAAACCTTACAGATTACCTCAATCCATGAAACCAGAAATTGATAGACAGATACAAAAAATGCTTCAAGATGATGTAATAGAGGAATCCTCGAGTGAATGGTCTAGCCCGGTATTGCTTGTACCTAAAAAATCAGATGGTTGTAAGAAATGGCGTTTAGTAGTGGACTATAGAAAACTCAATGATGTTATAGTCGACGATAAGTTCCCACTACCAAACATTACCGAAATCTTAGACTCACTTTCTGGATCCATTTATTACACTCATTTAGATTTAAATCAAGGGTATTACCAGGTAAGTTTGTCCCCTGATAGCCGCAAATATACTGCTTTTACTACTAGCACAGGCCAATATCAGCTTAAACGCCTTCCTATGGGCCTTAAAACTTCCTGTAGCAATTTTAGTAGAGTTATGTCAATAGCTATGTCTGGTCTCGCATATGAAAAATGTTTTATCTATTTAGACGACTTAATTATTTTTGGCAGAAACTTAGAAATACACAACAAAAATTTAGTTGATGTGTTTGAAAGACTAAGAAAAGTTAATTTAAAGTTAAACCCACAAAAGTGTCAATTCTTAAAGAAGGAAATTTTATATCCTGGGCATATTGTCTCGGCTGAAGGTGTTTTACCTGACCCGGATAAAACAAAAATCTTACAAAATTTTCCCGTCCCGAAAAGCGCCGACGAAGTCAAAAGATTCGTAGCGTTTTGTAATTACTATCGAAAATTTGTCCCAAATTTTGCCGAAATAACCTTGCCATTGAACAAATTATGCCGCAAACAATCTTGTTTTATTTGGACAGATGAGTGTCAAAAATCATTCGATTTTCTTAAAAAATCATTAATTACTCCGCCAATTCTTCAATATCCAGACTTTTCTGATGAAAATGAATTTATTATACAGACCGACGCATCAGGCATAGCTATCGGTGCTGTATTGTGTAATAAAGATTTAAGACCCGTGGCCTATGCTAGTAGACCTCTAAATAAAAGTGAAGTAAACTATCCTACAATTCAGAAAGAACTAGCTGCAATAGTTTGGGCAGTTAAGTATTACAGACCATCGAGCTCACTTAAGGAAAGTCTAAATATTGCATGGAAACTTTTACAATTTGATTGTTATGCAATAATAAAATAGGAGGAAAAATACTCCTGGTAGTCTGTTAAAACGAAAGAGAGGTCATACAATAAGAAAATTACAGAGTGACTTGAAAATGATAACTACGAAGGCGAGAAAGCAATTGCGTGCGCTGAAATCAATCCAAATGACCACTGCTAACAAAATCTTAATCCTAATACAAAGTATAGCGATATCCTGAAAGGATTTCATTCGATCCCAAGCCTTTTTGTCATTTAATACTAATTAATATTATTATAAGCTTTCTACTCAATACTTGTTTAATGGTGTTTTTAAACCTCTGGAAAGGAATAGAGTGAACCGCAGCCGGAACTTTATTAGAAATTCTGACAGATATTCCAATAAATGAATGACATTTTTTGTATAGATGGCATTTAGGTATCGCTAGTTTGTGGACGTTCCTAGTTTGCATAGGAAAACTAGAATCATAACGATCCAGTCACAGTCCATTCACGTCAGGAACACCAAACGCATGACTGATGCGTAGTAGCCAAGAAAAAGCCCGTTTTCAAGCCTCCATTCGGAACATGATGAGACGTATTATATAATTAAACTTGGATTAAAAATTTGTACTAAATCACCTTATTTCTTGAAGGGGTAATTAAAAATACATAAAATATGTTTATTCTACATATAACAATGTGGTAAGCAAATTAGTCTTAGTAGTACTTTGAACTAAATGTGTCATATAATATTTAAATCATAAAACTAAACCGAATAAATCACAGCAGCAAACCCCATCAAACTAATCTTTCATTATTGAACATAATAAAGGGATTCGACTAAACGAAACATGGCTGGACGATTCTTTTGATGTTCAAAAACTGACCGGAACGGGCAGATGTAGGGACGTATAGATTAAAAGGGGTTGAATTAATTAGAAACATTGAATAGGCATCATCAAAGGACATGCTATGAATAGGAGGGTCAAATAATAGGACGCTAAAAATTCTATCTCAGTACAAAGCAAAGCCACCCCGAATAAAACGCAATACGAAGCTACATTTTAGCAATATTGATCACCAACTGCGTAATAATAATGTAACTGAATTCTGAATCCCTCCTGTGCATATGCCGGCTTGACAGGACATAGCGTACGGATTCATTAAATCCATAAAAGTTGCAAGGTTTATGTTAATAATGTGCCTTTGAAGCTTTCATTTAGTGTTTGACTAGGTAATGCGGACCCCCTCTTTAGCCATGCACAATCTCCAATATTTACTTTAGTTATGAATTGTATGAATAAAATGTCTGATGTTTGTATTAGGTAATAAGTTACTGTATTTAATTATTTATCTACAGTAACATTATAAAAAGGATAGTTGTGTTTATTTGTATGGAATGGATAAACTATAATAATACTATACCAATTTCGAAATCGTTTTTACGTTTCTTCGACGTAATGATTATGCGAAAAAAGTAGTTAAATTAATTAGTTTTTATGAACGCTGCTTCAACGCTAAGAGGTACATGGATGATTTCTATAGAAAAAGTTTATAACTTATAAATGCCTACATAAAAGTCAACGACAGAATACATCTAACTTTTATATTTGTAGCTTACACAATAAAGCTTCATATAATGATAACGCTGATAGGCAGCAGGCTACGAGGTAGGTATTGTAAGTAAACTTAACGATATGTACATTTATTTCAGAGCAAAGTTACCAGCCTATTGTCATTTAATTATAGCCGTTTTAAAAATATAAGACGTTGGCCATATAGAATGTTGTTATTATAATCGATAAAAAAATAGTTTGACCTTGACATGAAACTCAGATTTTGTAAGAGAAATACTAATGAGAAAATCATGATGATAAAAGGCACCCCTCCGGCACCGATCCGAAAGTCTATCGATCGAAATGTCGTTGACGTGTATTTAGAAACGTAGACTGTTTCTCAATCGGTTCTGAACTCTTTAGTATCGGTATTCTCATTTTACTTTGACGTCTTGTTTATAGGTCAACGACAAAACGTCAAATAAATCCGATCCAAGAATCGTTGACCTTAAGCGTGCCATTGTTTGCATTTGCAATCATCTTATTTATAACTATACAGATAAATAATTATGTGCAGCTGATTATTATTACGAAATTGAATTAATTATCAGCCGATCGAAGAACAAGTTAAAAATTAACTCTGGGCTCGTCGAACCGTCCAAGCTATAGTATAATTTACTAGTTATAGGAGAAGCCAAGGAAAATATACATGAAAAAAGAAAAATTCGAAGTGAGAAGCTTCGTCTTCAAAACATTTAGGGTCAGTATAGTTTTGGTGCAAACTCTTAGCAATGACCCTGTCCACATTAATTCGACGCGAACGAAAACTAGCAGTGAAAGATAAGGTAAAGAAGGATAATATATTGTCTTACTCATCGATAGTTAGAATATGATTTGAATGTCAATCAGCTTATTGCAAGATAAGTGTTACATACCTATGTATAGTGTACAATAGCTAGCTAGCTAGAATGACCTTAAATTAGTACCTAGTAGCATAGGGTTAATTCAACGCTTGTTGGCCAATGCGTTTATAGAGTTTTCCAACCAAGAGTGTCGAGGGGTAACAGACAATAAACGGACGGCATGCAGGCGCACCCAGTGGCGCAATAGCGGTGACTTCCATCGCTCAGCAAACACGAACAGAATGCTGTTCGGACTGGTGCGCAGCCGCTGCAGCAGTGGGTCGCACCGTTTACCAATGATGCGCCATTCCGTGGAAGTACCTTGGTTGTTGTTTTGATCGACAAAAGATTACTTTTAAACACCCTTTTACCAATTCTGAAATCGTTGTCATCCTGGACCCAAGCCACATGAACAAATTACTGCGAAATGCATTCGAAAATTACAAAACTTTTGATTGAATCGACAAACATGGAAACAAAATACAATGGCAACATATTGTGAAATTAATTAATTTAAAATATAAAGACACTTTTCATTTATCGAATAAATTAAGAAACCGTTAATTTTGAAAAAGAGAGGATGAAGGTAAAGTTCGCAACACAACTTTATAGTAGGAGTGTCGCGGATGCGTTGAAATTTTGTAGAAATTCTGGAATAGTGACATTTAGTGACAGTGAACCCACACAAAAGTTTTTAACATTTAAACAGAGACCTGGGAATTACAATTGATAGTAAATTACATCTTGACTTATACGTTGACAATATTATAAACAAATCCCTTAAAATGTACGGTTTCGTAATACGCACAAGTACTAAATTCATTTCTATTATTTCATTCGCCTACTTACTAAAAATTTACTGTCCAAAAATTATTACATTGATTATTACAATTTTTCTTGTGTTTATTTATATTGTCATACGTATAATAGTCATGAATAAATAAAACAATATTTTTAAAACCTTTTATATTTTTACCAAACCACCAAAACTTATTAATTAGTTATAAGGTATCTTCATAACAATAAATCCTGTACCTATCACAACAATATTAGATAGCTAGTGTAGATACTTTAACAAAGGCTTCTGCTGAAGGCCCACCAGGTGACTGAAGTCCACAGCACCAATTACATTTGGAAAATCAGCAATAAAAGCTAAATAAACAGCAGCATATTATAATAAAAAATAAATTATATAAAAAAAAATATAATATTTTATACACCAACAATCCACGACACATACAAAGACTACACACATTACATTTATCAAGTCATACACATTATACATACTTCTATACACAACTAATCGTTCCACAATAAAATGTAGCTCATTGCCCTATAACGAATATTGATTTACATTTTACTTACCGTACTATTATAGTATTGGAGATAATTATTACTGCAAATATATTTGTGCTCACATTTTGTTATTTAATTATGCTCACAAGTATACATTTGTAAATAATAAACTGTTAACGCACTCGAATACTCAAAAATATGAATAGCACAAAAAATAAGACAATGAATGACTTTATAATCATGGAAGTAGATAGTACTGGAAATGCGGAATGTATAACAGTTTGGGATTCTGGTCTATGTAAAAAACTCTAAATATAACTACACAAATAAATGACCAATCGTAATGCACAATCTGTGTAAATATTCGAAGCATAAATCGTAATTTTGACTTATTTTTGGCATTTGTGGCAAGTTTTGGTATGGCAATAGATATTATTGTCCTAACGGAATGTTGGACTAACGACAACAGCCCACCTCCGTCATTATAATATGTCACACACCAAATGTAATTTGAACCAAAACGACGATGTGGTTGCCTATGTACACAAAACAATTACAGCTACAATTATAGAGCCAACTATCGTTGATGGGAACTCTTTAATCACTATACGCTACCAGTACTCTATAATTTGCTCGTATAGACCACCTACTAATTTTAAAAAACATAAGTAGTCCAAATATAGTATTAACATGCAACATTAATATAGATATTTCACCAGGCAATTACAATACAACCAATGCAGGTAGCTAACTTGATCTTATGACTATGTATGGACTTAAGCAAGGTATTAGCCTGCCTACAAGAATTAGTGCCTGCATTGACCACTATATGATAAAAAGCCAATACCTTTGGAAGACATTAGTATTTGAACAAACACTAACTGACCACTCTCCAATAATACTTTAAACAATAAAGCAAAAATTGACAAGGTCCTACTTGTGTTTAATAAAATTAAAATTAATTTTAACACCCTCAAGAAACAGCTGGAGTGAAGAGACTTATACAGAAATGTATCAAACAAATAACATAAATATGGCTATAGAACTATTTATAAACCAGCTTCTTACATACATCAAAATCAATATTACTGTTAAAAAATACAGAAAAATAAAAAACATTTAAAATCCTGCATAACCACCAAAGGCGTCGTCAATTCTATTAGAGAGCGGGACAAGTTATATAAAAAATATATACAATATCGAAATATTTTGCAACAAAATTATTAAAACGCTAAAAATCTTTGCTAACCTAGCTTAGGTTAGAAAAAAGTAACGGTAATATGAAAGACTGAGCATTTCCCCGAATCCTAAAGAGTCACTTAATGAAGGCAACGCATTTTTCTTATTAGTACATCAAAATTTGGCGAGCCTTATCCTCAAGAAACTACATGTAACTGAAAGGGATCTTGCCAGAAGAGCTAACTCACACGACAAACCGCTGAAATCGCTGTCATTGTATCTAACCAATGAATTCGAAGTAAAATCCGTTATCAACTCTACGAACAACAAGTACTACTCTTAAACAGATATTGATCTGTTTATCAGCCGTCCAATAGCATATCTATGCAGTTTAAGTTTTTCCTGATTTAAGCAAAAAGCAATTGTTTGTCCAATATATAAAAACGGTGACAAAACGGAATCCAAGACACTATCGGCCCATCCCGCTCCTTAGTACTCTTTCCAAAATTCAAACTTTCCAAAAGGATTACTAATAAACGACTGTTAGATTTTTTTGAAAAAAATGACTTATTAAACAATAACCAGTTTGGTTTTAGGAGAAAAAAAAAATCCACAGAAGACGCAGTGTTAAAACTAACCAGTGTAATTAAAGACTACCTAGACCGCGGTGAACGATGTGTAGGAGTCTTTGTAGACCTTTAGAAGGCATTTGATACAGTGCCTATTCCGATCCTGTCGACAAGGCTAGAAAACTCTGATATTGGAGGAGTTGCTCTAGATTGGTTCACCAGTTATTTGACTAATCATGAACGAAGAGTTAAGAGTCGGGGAGTTTGAAAGTGACTCTGGGTATAGTAGATTGGGACTCCCTCAAGGTACTACGCTAAGTCCAACCCTATTTCTCATATATGTCAATGAGCTATGTAAATTGTCAATTCCCAGAATGGTACTATTAATGTTTGCTGATGACACCGTTTTAGTTATGGCAGGGTTATCTCGCGTCGAGGCGACGTGAGTTGGCCACCAAGATCATATGATTTAACCACTTTAGAAAGTCTTTGGGCTTTCTTAAGTCGCAGGTCTATGCGGATAAGCCGCAAACAATCGCGGGCCTCAAACATAACATCAACGATGCCATTTTTCAAATTCAGCCTGATTTGTGCGCCAAAGTCCTCGAAAGCTGGACCTTTCGAATGCGCGCCACCCAGTGAAACCGCGGCGGTCATTTGAACGACGTTATATTCCACTCATAATGTCATTGATAAGGCTCTCAAAAAAACATAAAACCGTATTGATATCTCTCCGCCCTTAATGGAAAACCCCTTACAAGTAACCTATTTTGAACTTTTAAAAAAACATGCATGTTACAGGTAATTCAGTTTCCGGCCATAAATTGCATCGTAAATTTCGTATTATGACATACATTATTTAGGCCGACTTTGGCCTGCTTTACTGTCTATGGGCGTCTTGTACAATTGACGGATACATTCGGACACTCGATGTTATTTAAATCGGTTATTTACAGATTTTATTTTCATATACTAAAAACTCTAAATATTTGTAATGAATATCACTACACTATGTGTCGTTCCTATTCTTTATGCATTTATTATCTATAGTAGATGTTAATGTCACGTGAGTAACGCCGACTATCAGTGTAAAAGCTAGGTTATGGCTTAGAAATGGAAAACGTGGAATAATAAATATTCTTCTGTATGATTAAAACAAAGGATATAAATTAAACTGAAAGTAAAGGCTTTAAATGTTGGTTTTTGTTATTTCAGGTAAGTTACTGTGTTCAGAATGGATAAATTGTATTAAACTTGTACTTTAATCGTGTTGTGAATAAAAGTGATTTGTTATTTCAGAAAACGCAATTTCGTCTTTATTTCAAAAATAATTATA
>DWKC01000299.1:0-13828 GCA_018249195.1 Racta chiria
ATATTAATAAATTGACAAAAAGTTGGTTATAATTATTTAATCCAAGTCCAAAATAAAGTTGATGCACAGCAATTGTCTGTTCCATAAAAGATGTCATTCTAAATTCAATTATACTTTAATCCATTCTACATTCAATTTTATAATTTTCATAAAAACAATTGACACAACAAAAAAATTTAGATCGCAAGACAAAATACAACTTACGTACACAAGTGTACAACGATTTAAATATCGAACGTCTACAACATCATTAGCCTTTATATCACTTACGTATGTATGAATACCTAACCGTATATACAACCACGCCCAGTTTACAACAAAAAGTACAACTGCCTAAAACAGAAACTGGGTACACTCGTGTGAACAACTGAATATACAGTTTTTTGTCGACGTGTAAGCGCAGAATCTCATTGGTATCTACTATTAATAAGGTTAATAAAATTAAAACATATGGCTTTTTAGTGAGAATTTAATTAAGTGCCTTGGTTAGTACAGTAGAAGTCGTGTTTTATTTCATGTTTCGTTTGGAATTTTGTGACGTTATGGTGTTTATTTTTTGAAATTTGAATTAAGCCAAAAATACATGGCAATTAGTTAATTTATCTTTTTTAAGTTACAAGCTTGAAAACAATTGAAATGGGATGTATTTACCAAAATTAAATAATATGGAATTTTTCTATTATAAGAAAATTTCATGAATTTTATGAAAAATGTCGTATAAAACTAAATAGTTTGTTTTTTAAATATATTTGCGGACTTTGTCGCTTAGATCATCGTACTATAAGATAATCAATTGGTTCCTTACATCGAAATATGAATTCCCTTAATAATAATTGGTAGTTATATGAGACCATTCTTACTTACATTGGTTGTTATATCCCGAGATATTTTGTTGTTGTGTGGAATCAGGCACGCATATACTGGCCAGTAATTTATCCTTGTCTAGAGTCGTGCCTTAGCACCATGTACGAAAGACGTAATTTAATTAATACAAAAACTGAAAAACCCGATCCAAACACAGTGCAAAAATTAAAGAATCCTAACTTAAAATTTTAAAAATGGAATGTTTAAGTGTCGCTATTCGAATTCAGAACGTATTGGATTAGGAATTCAACCGCGCCAGATATATCAGAGATGCGAATAAGAACTAAACACTTTTAACAATGCGCGTAACCAAGTGTAGAATGGCAGACTATATAATTATATTATACCAGCGGCCTGACAAGGCTTCCTTCGGGTGGACATTTATTTTTAAACCGCATAGGGAGCCGACCGACCGCTTGAGTCGCACAGCTACCCATTTCATAGACCCCCCGCTCTCTACCGCACTTTGGTGCCCCCTTTCTCGACGTAAATATAGCTTCAATTACTCGGGAATAATGTAGCATTGGAATTGTGGAGAATTTTGGAAATATTTCAAGCATTTTTTGAGTTAATTCCTTAATATTCCGAAGATCTTTTTTGAAGAACCTTATGCCGTAGCGATTAGAGAATACTTGAGCATGAAGAAAAAAAGAAAAAGAAAATAAAATAAAATGAATCTCTTTCCATATTAGCAAAACATTTGTTAACCTGCCTATGGAGTTTTCTCTACGACCTCAATGTCGATAAAACTTCTTCAAAGTACGGTGAAAGTGTTTTGAATTTGCTACGGGACCCTATAACATGTCTGTACAAAGTTATAAGGGACACTAATTCTCGGTATAATAACTTTTTGTTTAAGATAATAAAATGCATACATAAGTAGTCCTATGAAGTTTTTATTGGTGAGATTGGTTATCAGCAGGGAGCAGTTCAAAAACATTATAAATTCGAAATTAAAATCGTTCCAAATGTTATGAACGCAATCAAATTTTAAATCAATTATATTTTTTATGCAACGCAATAAAAAGTATAATAATAAAAACTAAAATTAACAATCAACAACCCTAAATTAACCTGCACTTTCTTTTTGGCAATGTAAGCATTAGTGATGTGCCGTACCGTAACGTCGTACGATAAAATAAGGAAGCCCCTAATTTATGGCAGGTATTTAATTTGGTTTAAAACTTTTAATTCATTTAAAATTCTAGATTTAATTTCGGGAACTTTGTTTCTGGTTTTTTTTTAGGTCAGATTTAATTATTTCTTAAATGTCTTCAGAACCTTCTTAACCATAACTACCAACCCAGTGCAACATTATATAAGTATATAATATCTGAATTATTAATTACGCTTAGCCTGCATGGTGGACTATATCTCTGCATATATTAGTTTTAATGTAATTAGCAGACAAACCAGGAGACGGGTCATCTGATGGTAAGTAATCACCGTAGCCCATGGACATTAACAACACCAGGTTGGGATGTCATTTAACGCGTTAACTGCCAGGAAGAAAGTAATAGGACCCGTACGCGCGGGGATGACAGAGAAGGAACGGAAGCAGTACATCGCTGAAACAACCGGAATCAAAAAAGACTATAACCCCAGACACACAAACAACATACCGCTTCGGGACGGGAGACTGAAGAAGAATGGGAAGGAAGATAAGTGAAGAAGAAGATGAGAACTGGATCTCAAGCCACCAGCCGAAACACGACGAATCGTTTGGCGGCTGACTCAAGCAAGAGGGTGGTAGCTAGCCAAGATGGCTTCACGAAAAGATAATAATCCTTGCAGCAAGCAGCTGACTTCTGTCGTCCCTTTTGACATCCTGGTCTGCCAGCGTGGGATTGAGTTGGTATTGTAGTCCGCCCCAATATGGCTAATTTCAGTCAGCATAATGAGAGACACAAAAACATATTAATTATGTACCTATCTGTCTGTCGTTTACATATACATACTGACAAGTAGCGTACCTGCATAAGTGGGTGAATTAATTCGCTCATTAATATTAAAACATTAATTAATTTAAGCAATTGTAAACGGAAAAAAATCACATGTAACTTGCCTTTAGTAGTAACCACTTTTCTCGTGAACAGAATTCCTAAGATTCTGAGAATACCGTGAGAACGGTATCTGGTGTCGCATTACAGCAAAATACTTGCATATACCCATTACATTAATATGGATTCTTATCCAAAACTAGCGAACAATTCTTTGAATTTAGACAATCCACCTGGTCTTTATCAGAAATGGACGCTTTCTAAAAATATATCATGTTCATTATTAGAATTGTATTCATAAGTTTTGATATTTTTGCATTAGTAAAATGAAATAGTTGAACTTTGATGTGCAATCATTTAACTTCCCTGTAGCCTGGTAATGACTCCGTCTACGATGTGTAAGGTTCTAGATAGGTACCCGGTCAGGGTAGATATTTGTTTAATATGACAGATAAATGTTTGTTCTCAGATTATGGGTGCTATTTATGTTGCTCATACCATCTGCGATACATGGAGTCCTTGTGCGATGTGTACACGTAGATTATTATTAATTAATGAGTTAATATTCAAAATTAGTGGCGCCTTAATTAACGCGATGATAAAAATAATAGAAGCGTTATACTAAGCTGGGCTTAGTAGAGGATCATAACATCAAGAGTACCAACGTATCAAACATATTCACCAAAATGACGTGTCGACAAATCTAACTGGCGTGGTGCGACTTAACTAAAAATAAAGGATCAACATCAAAGAAATATCAACGTAAACAAATTTTACACTTAAACTCCTTTGTACTGTTTTAACTTAGGGATCGTTAAAGCTATTTGTGACATTGCCTCTGTCATTTTCCAGTATTTGATATTAATTATGGAGTCTTATTATTATTATCGTCATTAGACGCCAACTTGGCTCATTAAATCGTACTTAAAAATAAAAAAGCTATAACCAATACGATACATCTTAAATTTACTCCTACTGGGTATAATCTATTACAGATAGTTAATTTAATAAATAGCTGCTTGAATTGGCTTATATTTCAAACCGTAAATTGAAACTTAATATTTTCACAAAACATGTAGGTATTAAGCTATCACAATTTAAAAAGATATATGCAAAGTTGACATTAAACGATTGTACTACTGAGTATGTGTCTCTCCCCGTTATTGAGGAGGCCTAAAGCATTTTCCCCTGCACTGCTCCAATACGGACAGCATTTGCAAGCAAGGTTTTGCGTGTCAGATTTTATTATGCAGCCCGCAAGCCTCCGACAAAACTTAACTGAACAAAGTCTGCTAGTTTGCCTGCTTAAGCTCCGCAGGGCATCATAAGATGCGAGACACAATGTGCGGAAAGCACAGTATATAAAAAAATAACGTCTGCTACCTGACGATAACAACATGTCAGAAGTCCGAAGCTTGGAAGAGCTCATGATGTTTTTGCCACTTGCTGACGACACTTTCTGACGACCACCGCTGTTGCTTAACCGTTTTGATCGCTTACAATTAATTAACTTAGGCCCTGCGCGAGCACTTTATAAAAAGTTAACATTTTTTAAATAAGTAAATACAGTTAGAGAGTAAAGGAGGTTCCCACTCGTTCTATTAATACCAACTCACACTCACCCAGTTTTATTAACAGAAATAAGTGTCGAATTTTTAGCAATCCGATCACATAAACTTGCTCAAATCTCAGCTTCCCGCGTGCACTTACGGTAAATTTGTTTACTGATGCATATTCATGTCACAGTCACCCCATCGACATTGAACAACAGCGACATGCAAATTCACCCCCGGGCTATGAAATATACGGCCAATAAATAAACAGCGCGAAGGGTAATATTAAATATTCATTTCCGTAGTGACGTCTAGTGCGTTAGATATATCGATATAAGTGACAATACTGTATCTATTACTTTTCATCTCTACTACGGTATTCATTAAAATAAATTCAAAATTGTATTGAGTTTTCGACAAAGAAAATGCATTTAATTAAAACGTTAGTTAGCAAAATAGACTCTATTAAGATCAATCCAACCAACTTAGCATTCGGTATGGACTTAAATTCCAAAAGGAAATTAAAACGTGGGCCCTAAATTAGTATATTGACAACAGAGCTTAACTATATTTGATATATTTAAAAAAATATGTGAATATTTGCAACTATCACGATGTTATTCAAACCAAGTACCTGGCTTCTTATATTGTCACTGCCTATAGTTTATAGAAATTAGGCCCGTTATAAATCTTTAAATTAGTACTATTTTAATTTAATGTAATTTTTTATGTCTTAATTTTTTTTTATTATAATAATTTTTACGTCTTTATGGCAAAATATCGTGGCAAATTTTTAGCCTCGACATCTGTATAAACTTACTTATTGTCGACAATAAAGAATATTTTGATTTATATTATCATTATTCAATAATAATGAAAACATTGAAATAAAAAGCTGAGAAACTATTTTAAATTAACACACCACACTTGTATATTCATACAAGATCTTAGTATCGAAGACCAATACTTGATTAGATTACTAATCACTTTTTATATGACTAAAAATACATGTCGATAAATAATCTATCGATGTCGATTAAGAATTAAAAAGGCACCCCGATAACTAACCAATATCGTAATAGGCAGGGTAAAGAGTTGTGCGACTTGTACAACATCACCAAATTAGTTAGCCGGTGTGTGCTAGCCCTTAGGCGTTAGGGCTGTCACCACGTCTAAATCGAATAATTCAAATATTAAAACAAATGCAAATTGAATAACGATTTTTGTATGCATTCGTTTCGGGTTTCGCAGTATTTGATGTTTACATATTGCCGCTAGTGTCACGCGTGGGGTCCGAGTTCGCTATAGCTATTTGCATGTAAGTATGTTAAAAAATAGTTTAAAAAAACTATTAAAGAAATAACTTTAAATTTGAACTTGTTAGTCTCCAGTAAAAAGTACTTATTAAAGACTTGCAATGCTTCTTGACTGTCATTGAGACTATGATTAAGATTCGAAAATTTCTGAGATTTACTACTAAATCGCTCAATACAATACGGAAAGTTCAATGTCATTTCTTAATAGATGTCTCCAAAAATAAATATGTATCTATCTATTCATATAATTAGTTTTGTGATATAATAACAACTAGCACTATTTTGCTTATGCTATTAAATATTAACATCACTCAGAATTATAATAATGTTTAATAATATGTATTATGATGACATAGGATGAGTCTTGGATTAATTACTCATAAAAAAATAAACTAGACCGACTTTTATCGGGAAAATAAAAATACGTTTTTATATTCTTTTAACTTAAATAAATAAATACATAATGAAGTTTAAAGTGATAGCCCTTAGAAAATTAAATTCTTGGGGGTATTGCACATGTGATTTCGAGCCCCGGTATAATACGGTGATTATACAAATTATTTGGGGTGGCGTTAGTCCAAACATTTGTCAGAGCTTTTGATGAGACGAGCTTTTTGTGTAACGGGTCATACTCGGTTTATGTCGTGGGGTTGTCTGTCATGGGATTTGTTTAACAATGACCAAATGTTCTAACAGTTTACATGAAGACTTTTTAAAGACGGATATGGAGCTTTTTAAAGTTATACTTCTGTGGAGTGTTTGGGAAAAATATAAGAGTGAATTTAGCTAAACTTTTCGACTCCTATTCTGGTCGACTTTAAGCTGGTAATGCTATTAGCTGTTATTTAATATCCCGTAGCAATAATGAACGAAGAATTATATTTATAGCTATCATTTTTGTAGCTTATGTAATTAAAAAAATGTATTTGATCAAAGTAAAAAATACAGTTTTCACAAAATCCTACTCTTATTATAAATGCGATAGTTTGTAATAGAGGATTGATGTATGTATATTTGTTTCTCTTACACGAAAAAACTACTGAATTTTAATGGAAATTAAGCATAGAAATAGATTTTAGTCCGGAAAAACATATGGACTACTTTTTTTTAACATACCGGGTAGTCGCGAAGCCGCGGGCAGAAACTATTATCATAATTTGAAATACAAAAAAATACAATGAAAATATTTTATTTCTTTGGATCGGGAGCCACGTGTAGAAACTTTTAGACGGACAGACAAAGTGGGTTAAATTTATGTAGTAAGATTCCCTTACATAGTTAGGTGAAGCTAACTGAGTAGAAAAAACAAGTTATAAAATTATGCAATTTATGAACTGTTTAAAAATATTGTAAAGACATTTTTGTACCACCAGTGTACTTCCAAGCAACGTGTACACACAACTGACCCATTTTATCATGCCCCTTTGTACACCATATTTTAACAGAGGTCTTGTACAAAAATACTAGCAATTAATTGCTAGTTCTGAGAGCGTTTCAATTAGCAATAGACTTTTTAATATGTTTAAGATTAGAATAGGTTAATCTAATTGGAGTGAACATGATCAATGGATGCCGATGTTGAGTCACATACGAGAAGCCGGGCATAGTGATGTTAGATTGGCGGGAGCGGACAGAAGTCAATGGATATATCTTAGAACTAAATAAATATCATATCTGATAGCCTCTGTTCTTCTCCCACGATTGTAATGGTGTATGATATAGCAAATAGAGTATGACTACACAAGTGCGAAATAGATTTCACACGCTTTGTGACCCGCGCATCTCGATAACAATAGAAAGTTATTGTAACTCGCATCTTATGATGCTTTGCGGAGTTTAAATCTTTATTAGATACTATCAGGTGTTCAGGATGAAAATTATAAATTGATGGCCCCTACGGTACACGTTGTAATAAGTGTCAAAAACAACACTTTACAGGAGACGTGTTTACAGTCCTTATAGTCGCTAGAAAAAAAAACAATTACGAAAAAAAAAAAACTTGGATTATCATGATAAAATCGGAAGGAAACATTTCAAACGCGTTTAAAAGTATATTTATTATTTAGTTGTTTTTTTTTTTTTTGGAAATATTTATAATGTACCTACATATTTATTGTGAAATTCGAGCGAATTCATAGATAGATAACTGTTTATACGCCCATTTTTTTGTAATATCTATGAGGTTAAATAAAAGTCATAATTTTCTTTTTGTACTTAGGAGGGGTTATAACAAGTTAAACGAAAATTACTTTCTACATCATACAATTAAATTTATAAACCTGAGTAAGGATGATAAAACAAGTACTCAACCTAATTAATATCCTCGATGTATGAAGCAGGCGAATTTTTTTTTTTTAAGTGAAACTGGAATTTAATTAACATTTGTGCTCGCCTCTCTCTCTGCATTTCTCTTTTTTGGTGACAACGCTTGCAAACCCAAACAAACAAAAAAACAAAAACAAAAAATCTTTATTTGTCTAATAATATAACAATAACTCCTTAATTGTCTAAGCATATGCAAATGCCTGTGTCTTTTATATCTTAGCCCGCTGCTATTCGTTATATACACGTAGCTTTTCCTTATTAACCAACTTTCATTTACGTAAGTGTCCTTTAGAACGCCCTAACAAGTGACCGCGTTTGTGTAATAAATAACTTTTAAAAGCACCGGAGTGATGTCTCACTGTCTCGATGACAGATTTGGTCTATAACGAGTGATATACTTAGGTACTAACTAGTCTACAAGATATGCGCTTTAGAACTTAGGATCCACTATTAAATGACTGGCTGGAATTACTTTTCTTTTGTTTTTTATGTTATAAGCAGGCAAACGGACAGACCAGTCACCTGATGGTAAGTGATCACCGCTGCCCATAGACATTAGCAACACCAGACTGGGGTGTCACTAACTTGTTGCCTGCCAGGAAGGATGTAATAGATCCGCACGCGCGGGGAAGACAAATAAAAAAAGGAAGCAGTACGTCGCTGAAATAAATGGAATCAATATAGACTGTATTCGTGCTACGGGGTTGTTACTTAGCTATCGATATAGTAATTAATTTAATGTTTATTATTAAGATACGAACAACTCTGTCTCATTTAAAATGCCGACCATTGAGAATTACGAACTCAAGGTCAGTGTTGTTTTGGTAACCATTCTTGATTGTCATTATTATTACTTTACGTAGAATTTGGAGAACGATTGATTAAAAACTTATATTGATGACTAGCTGTGCTCGCGACTTCGTCCGCGTTTGAATTTAATATGATTCTAAAATAAAATTAGCCTAAGTTACTCCTTGTTACAGGCGTTACATAGATATCTGGAGCGGCTAGACCAATTTTCATGGCAATTTCACTGGCTGATAGCTGATGTAATAAGGAGTAACTTATGCTACTGCAGAGAAAGCTAGATAAGTCATAAAAAACAACTTACCCTGAGACTGGAAGTTTTTTCATTGTAATTATATTGGTCCAATGGATTGGTCATCGTTATAAGATCATTGACGATCTCTGGGGTATGAAGTGTAGCAGAGTCATCTCCTTCCACTGCCAAGTAATTCATCATGGCGGAGCTAAGATTGACGTTCACACTCAAATTGTATGCTTCTCCATCAGTTCCCAAGGCTGCGTTTGGCGATGGCGACGTATCTTCACACTTAATTGTCGGCACTACTGAACTCATGCTCGAGTTCAAGATATCCTTGTAAGGAGCCAGTTTCGTATCTTTTTGGTTACTATTTACACTAAAACTCAGCCTATCCTAGGTTTAGTTCTATGCTAAGGCTAATTATCACTGCTTGGTAAACTGGTTTAATGGCACTTAAGTCTTCGACCGAAGTCTTCACGGGTATGGTAACGTCGGTATGCGGTTTTGAGATCTGAAACGATAGAAACGGAAAATATATTTATAATTATAATAATAATCCATTTATTTTCTAAATTTTTACAGAAAAGTACAAGATAATTTTTGAAATACATCGTATCTATAGACAAAGATAAATTTCGACAGTCTATAGAGACTCTAGCGGGTCCGGTATATAAACTGGTCGCGTCGACCGGAAATTAAGAAAATGACGTGTTTAGATACGTATAAACCTTTTTTTTTGGGTCATTGACAACTTCCTAAGTGTCTATTTATAAATTTTATTCGTATGGAGTATGCAATTAAAAGAATCGTGGTCACGGCTGAACTGGATCGAAATAGCGGCGTATAAATTATATATCGTGAATACCCGTAAGATGCACACACATGCAATAGGTGTAAATGAAAGTGCAGTTTAAAATCTTAAAATGAAATAAAATGTTGAATTTAAAAAAATCTTACAAAAATTGCCGCATCTAACACACGACGTAATATATGCTGAAAAAAAATATGTTTCGTGTTAAATTTATATACATATATACGTATAAATGTGTTTGTATATATACTCTGAATGTGTGATGTACTCACTTTGTTTATTGTTACACTGATATTAGGACGAAGTCTAGCCGTGATCCTGAACCATGCAACTTGGCCGAAATATCGGTATAATACTGAACTAATAGTGAGTACCCCTTTACTTTTAAAATATTTAGTATCCGCGACGATATTATTTTAAAAACATACGAGTTTCGTGTACAATATCATTCGTACAAAGGGCAGTTATATTTCGTAAGTGTACAATTCGGGCGTCTCTTTCGCAAGTGCACGGGTTGTTTTTAATTAGAGCGACCTCGCGGCCAGGATGCGACTCCAATAAAACGGTTTTTTACACTGCCCAATTGAATGTGTGCTATAAAACTACGCTCTTTTTACGATGTATTTTAACGTTCTTCCGTGTGTGATGGGTGATTGTGATTGTTCGTGGTGATTAACGGGCAAGGTTAACTTAGATTACGGGTCCTAAAGTTCTTTTACTTATGGATCACTTTAAAAAATTGCTATATTCTATGAAGCCAACATTAGTTCAAATGTGTAAAAACATCTAGCCAAAAAATGTTTTTAAAGTTTTTTATGTTTTTAATTTTTCATTGGAATACAGATCCATTGGTCAAAAATCACCAAATTAATTATAACCTAATATTATCTGATCGCTATATAGGTGTATAATATACGAGTATATCCCTATATAAGTCATCAGGGAATGCGTTAGTGACACCGCAACCTGGTGTTGTTAATATCCATGGGCGGCGGTGATCACTTACCATCAGGTGAACCGTCTGTTTGTTTGCCTGCTTATAAAATATATAAAAAAAATGTTCTTTAATATTAAAATCAGATACATATTCGTCAACCTCCTCTTACAAGTTGTCAAACTACGTCGACTCTACCATAGTTCCCTGGGGGACTCACCAATTGGAGACCTGCTGTACCACTTTGGGAAACACTGATTTACATTAAGCAATCAATGCCACGATATCGATGTTAGCTGACAATGTAAACTTGGGGTGTACTGTATACTGCATAATTGGGACACGCCGTGACCAAAAACATTCGTGGTTACATTAAAACGGGAGCGTAATATCACGTTCCATATATAGCTATGCTCGAAAGCTGCCTTCCACCTTGACCCAGCCTGTACAACTCTCTGTATATCTTATATCTGTTGCACGTAAACACAATAAAGCAGACTAACCTAGTTGTGGGGACGGTTTTGCTTATTCCACTCGAGTGTGAGGAAAATGAGCGTCAACAGAAATATGGTGAGTTGATTCTTAATTGGTGAGTCAGTTCAAGGTTACTAAGGAAACCTTTACTCAGCTGTTCGTCGTAATTGAGATTCATAAACTTTAAAGATATCTAATAATTTTTTATGAAACTATGAATCGATTTTACGAAAATTTTATTCTGTGAATTCTCCGAATATCTTGAATCAATAAAATCGATCATAAATCACCTACGTCAACGCACTGGACGCAATAAATATAAATATTAAATTTTTAGGCAAACGTTTAAAAGGGGCACCTGATTGTAAGTTATCACCGCCGCTCATGGGCTTTAGCAACGTCAATAAAGATATGAGACACCCGCTTCCTGAATTATGCAAGCGCGGGGAGGACGGGAATGAAAGCATCACATGTTTGAAGCAACTAAAGCCAATAATTACTAAATATACACGAACAACTTCCAGGGCAGAAGCTAAGAGACTGGTTATGATTAAAATATGTGGAAAAGATTATAATACTCTTTCTTTTGAAAGAGGAAGATATTTTTTGTTTTCTACACTCCTTAGAACAATAGCATTAAAATAAGCTAAGAAAGCTTTTGGACTATGACCTGGAGTGGATAATATAGAGTAGAATTGTATTCTAAGAATATGATATGCAACACTAGCTGGGCGCGTGGAATTTGTATTGCAGACGGAATCCTCTAATTTGTATTTTTTTTATATTTGCATCGATTCCAATACATCAGTGAAAACTGCAATCAAGTCGGATGTGCCATTTTTGAAATTAGCGCGAACAAAGGCACAAACATACAGACAAAAATCTAAAAACATTTTTTTTGAGTTCTACTTTCGTTACCTTACTACAAACCCCCTGTAAGCTTCTCTCATATATCTTGCATGTACAGACGATCAGTTACAGATTTATGATGTATGATGATGACTGTACAGGAATCCTAACAAGATGTATGCTCTCCACGTCTCCATTAAGGACGCCGACTATTTAAGATAACGTTATGCATATAGACATTTTCTGTCGTTAAAGCAAAAACTTGTAGTCACAGTGAGGACATTCTCAAACGTTTACGCAATGGTAATTCTGTCCATCAGTAGCCGACTGACTGTTTGATAAGCAAATGAAACACATCTGTGCAAACAAGTCTCGCACTTGCCAAAGTTTTGACGCTTCCATATGCACTCTTTACGATGCGTAATATTACGGCCGGGTAACGCGATCGCACCTTTGACCGTAAAATAACGTCAATTTCAATCGCAATATCAAGGCAACTATCACTTAAAAAATATATTTCACGTTGGTTTCAATATACTTATTATTTGACTGGCATGTTGGTCTAGAGTTTAGTGAACCTGACTGCTAAGCCACAGGTCGTGGGTTCGATTCCCACCAAGGACAACTTTTTCTGTGATGAAATGTATGTTCTGTGTGTCTGGGTGTAGATATATCTATCTAAGCATGTATTTAAAATATATAGTTTTATCAGTTGTCTGATCACCATAGCTAACGCTTAGTTTGGGGTCAGATGGCCGTGTGTGACTTGTCGTAAGATATATATCATTATTTATTTATTAAATCCAATATTTTGAATCTACCACCCTTTCAGAAAAGTGGAAGTATGAACTCCTCAACACTGCTTTTGAATACAATTAAATATGTATTATTTCCAAGCACCCTTATAATTAATATATTCTTTGATATAATATACTTTCTCTATTGCCCATGATATAATATGTTTGCTTAATATTTGAACGGTTAATTCAAAAACGGATTTTTGCATATTTTTATAAAAGTGTACTTTGAGCCCCACAAAAGGTCGCTGCATCTTACATAAGCGGTAAGAGGAGGTAACCAAATGTTGCATTTTTAGTGAATATTTTTCACTTAGCATAACCCAGTCGCAAAAACAGATATGTGATGCTAAAAATATGTTTGCCAACACAGACACACAGGTTGCAGTGCAAGATAATATAAACATGTGTTGAAGCGTAGGCCGCAGTACAATAACTAACAGTATATAAAATGCAAACATCGAGTAGGACGTCTGTATCCCAAAAAGGGAAATGAAAAATATATGTATCCGGTCGATCCGCGTGGGCTATGGATTAGTTCTTGACAAAATATTACTTATGCTATATTATACTCGTGTCTGTATATGTCTCTGTATATATAAGGGCCAATTTCTCGAAACTCAATCAATTTTCTTTACTTACCAGCATATTATGGGCTTAAGGCGTATATGCACTATACGATCCTTCAGTCCTCCTCCTTCCCATTCTTCTTCTGTCACCCATCCTGAAGCGGTATGTTGTTGGTGTGTCTATTACTTCCTTCCTGGCATGCAACGCGTTAGTGACACCCCAGTCTGGTGTTGCTAATGTTTATGGGCGGCGGTGATCACTTACCATCAGGTGACACGTCTGTCCCGTTT
>DWKC01000300.1:0-13824 GCA_018249195.1 Racta chiria
TGCCTTTATTCGCGCTAATCTCAGAAACGGTTGATCCGATTCGAATGCGGCTGTATTGGACTAGGCTTGAATTGACATGTTTCTTGAAATAGATGCACATATATGAACTATTTTTAGAATTTTTGTCTGTTTATATGTTTGTCCGTTTATGCGTTTGTCCGTTTGTACGTTTCTCCGTTTGTACGTTTCTCCGTTAGTACGTTTCTCCGTTTGTTCGTTTGTCCGTTGGTCCGTTTCAGAAACGGCTGCTCCGATTTGAATGCACTGATGTATTGGGCTAAGATTGGATTGACACGTATTTTTATTACAATCGATGCAAAAATAAAAAAGATATGACAATTAAAAGAATTCCGTCTATACAAATTCCGCGCGAACGTAGTCGCGGACTCAGCTAGTGAAGAAATAAATTATTTGACTTTGTTATAGGAAGTTTATTCTTAGCTTGACATTTACTGAGCTTCATGATTTCAAATAAAATAATTACCATTAATTACTTTAAAGATTAATTTATCACAAATTTCTTAGAAGTATAATATCTTCCCAACGAATATACCTTTCTAGTATTAAATATCTTCGCAGGCGGGTTTCGAAGAATCGTTACTTACCATAAACTTATCTAAAATGTACGAAACACTATAAAATCCTTGGTTTCGTCGATTTGTTTTTGGCTCCAAGTAGATAATACTTTAGTAACCCCGATTATAGCAGTGATAGCCCAAAGGTTTGGACGTTGGTCTCTCGAACGGAAGGTCCCGGGTTCAAATAATGCAGCGCGCACACCTAATTTTCAAAAATTATGTGCGTATCAGAAGTTGATTATCACTTGCTACGGTGAAAGAATCATCGCGAGGAAATCTGCACCCCCGAGAGTTCTCATAAAAATGGTGTGTGAAGTCTACCAATCCGCACTTGGCCAGCGTGGAGGAATATGGCCTGTACACCTCACATAGTGAATGGAGACTCGGGCCCAGTAGTGGGACAGATAAGGGTTGCAAAGAAGCCCCGATTAAACTCGCAATTCTTTAAATACAATTTGGAGAATATTGTAATTCAGAAAATAAATAACGAAATGATAAGAAAAAAATATTTCTATCTTGTATATGGCTTCAACCCATTAATGACTCAGTATTGAGCACGGGATTCTCCTCTGAGTATTCTAGTCCTCCTCAGTGAGAGACCCATGCTCAATAGTAGGCCATTAATGGCTTGTAGCTAATACCCTAAAAGGTTATAACGATAGTAATATGTATATAATTTTAGGTAAACACGAGTTTAATAGGTCGTTAAGTTTGTGTTCGGCGAGGGCAAAATTATAAAACATATTATAATATACATAATATAAAATTGTAGCATAACCAATTATTATATCGAAATAACTGTTAAGAAGGATATTGGCAATAGTAAGAGATCCACAAAGCTAGATGTAAGTTTTTTTATTTCGTATAATCTTTTAAACTCCGAAGCATATTATGATGTCCGAGACACAATTACTTTCAATTGTTTTCGAGATGCGCAGGAGTCGGAAAGGTCAAGTTAGTTTACATGTGTGCTTGTCTGTGCGTTTTTAACCTAATTTGAAAAATGATTTAATCGATTTAGGTGCAGTTTTCGCCGATATACTGTAGTAAGCTAGCGGAAAATATACTTTTTTTAAAATATAAGCAGAAAATAAATGTTTGTACCCTTTGGATTAGTATTAGAGATTCATATGGTAGGTACTTAATTTAATTTTTAAACCATTTAAGTTTTAAACTTATCCAGCAATTAGATTTAGGATACAGGGTATCCTACTTCCTACCATTATTATATATGCGAAAGTTTGTCAGGATGGATGTAAGGATAATGTTTGTAACTACTTCATGCAAAAACTTCTTAACGGATCTGAATTAAATTTGGTATCGAGATTGATTATTACTGGAACTATACATAGGCAACTTTTTAGCAACCTACCATTAGCGGGCAAAGCCGCCGGCAAATATTACCTTGTATATTAAACGGTTATCAAATAAAAAATATTGATTAATTAAATCATCCCATCTTACCCTGTGCTGTACCGATGGCCCTGAGCTAAAAATAACACATTAGCAACTGTTTTCAACAACACGGGAAAAAACTAGTATTTCAAAAATCCTTAATTGTTTCAGAGTCATTACTACTAAGAATAGTTCGAGTTTCTGTCCCGTCGTATCGAATACGGGGGCAGGCGGCACAGCTGGACTGCGACTACGAACTGGGGAACGACACGCTGTACTCAGTCAAATGGTACAGAGACAACGAAGAGTTCTATCGGTATATGCCCAAATATGACCCCCCGAAACACGCGTATAAGTTGGAGGGAGTTAAAGTAGATGTAAGTAATTTAATTTATTACTGACCTCGATTGTTTCAATAGTGTATCGCTTCTTTTCTTTCTCTATCTTCCCCAATTGCAATAAGCGACGGGTCTATTGGCTAAAATTTGCAAACAGCAAACGATCAGCAACATATAGACATAGCGGTCGATCGCTGTATCGAAAAAAAACATATTACGTACGTGATCGATTGCTTATCGCTTGCTGATGAATTATTGTTATTATTATCTGATTTTTGCGACGAAACTAGCTCCTATAACAATTAGATAGTCAAACTGTATCCATTCGTTTGAAAATTATTATAACTTGCCGTCAGGCTAGATACGTAAATTATCAGTCCAAAATTATCAGTCTTTAAGTAAGTCATAATTTTTTGTTTACGGATGTCAGAGGCAGCTCTGTCTATTTTTGCCATTGCATGATACGTAATACGAATTTGCGATCTACGTCTAATTTTATCGCAAAATTTTCGTAATCGCTTTCTCTTTGCAAGATACGCAATAAACTTGCCGGTCTATCACTTTATCCTAAACCGCAACGCTAGTGATACCTCAGTCGGGTGCTACTAATCTCCATTGACGGCGGCGATCACTTACCATCAGGAGACCACTCGTCTTCCCGCTATACAAAATAAACAATAATATATCCAACTTTAAGTTGGCTTATTTCACATTCATAGTTCATAAATATTGCGGAGAATATTCACTTGTTTTTGGCATGTTCGATCAAAATCGGTTCCTTGTTTTAGACAAACCCAAACCATACGAACGAGAGTGATATATTTGTTAATCTTCACATTGTTAATAAGAGCCACTTAGTACTTGAGAATCAACTTCTCTGTAAATATAAAACACAACAGTGTACTTATTGTAATTTCGTTTAAATTTCACTAAATCCACATAGCCCTATTGTTCAAACAACAAGTCGATTTTGTAAAGCTTGTTCAATAAAGTACGGTTGGAAAATATTGGCAAAAGATCGGAAAAGGAAATGAGCCACGGCACAAACAATGTACGGAGCGTCCCATTTTCAAGTGCTGGTTGACAAACATGGAACATCGTACTGTTGTACAATGAAACACTGTTCATCGTACTCGGATAATTAATGGAGAATTTCCAGTTCTTATTTTAACAATGCAAGAGTTTGTGATAGATATAACTATGTTTTGAACTCATGTCGTTGTGGATAATACATTTCTTTTTTTTGTCAATTACACTTTTGTATTTTTAGTACCTTCAAACCTATTATTGTCACACTACTGAGCACAGGTCCCTTCTCATACTAAAAAGGTCTAGAGCATACTCCAGCACGCTCCAGTGCAGTTTGGTGGAGGGGTTAGTGGCCAACTCAGTGTCGATAGATTTCATGCCGCCCGCAATCCTCTGACATGGCTTAACGGTTGCAATCTAAGGATAACAAGAAGGACCGAAGGCTTTACGTGTCCTCCGAAGCACGGAAACGCTCATGAAATTTCGCCACTACTGGTCGCCCATTCTCCTACCGACTGCGCGCACTGTTGTTAACTAATTTGATCACATACGAAACTAGTCGCCGGGCTATGGACACACCATAAACGCACGCCGTTGCGTACTAAAAATACGTTTATTTTTAGTAATTAAGAATAATATTTTACAATTACTGCGCCTAATAATTGCTGTTACCTTTTTGTTTTCTTTTGCTGAAGATACATATTTTAAATTAAAGTATAGTACAGACTTCCTTCCGGTAACTCGAAATTTAGCTAGACATCAAGAGGATTGTAAGTGAAATAAAGGGTAATCAGAGATCCTGTTGTAGGTATTTCTTATTCTCGGTTCCTTTGACAACTGATTTAGTTGAATGCATGGTCAAGCGCCTCAACTTGGTGGCACATTCCATGCATATTGCCTACACCGAAGAGAACGTTATAAACGTTACTGAAAATTTGGAACCTGTATAATTTCACCATGTCTCTAGCGCAGAGAACATTAGTGGTATGAATCTGTTATATGGCTTGAATGGTATTTATCATGGTAAGAAAGTACTTGAATAATTTTAGGCACGTCCCATACAGGTCAAGTGGGGAGGTAATTAATTTTTTCATCCTCATAATGTTGTGTATGTTGTGGTAGAGATCCATTTTTAAAATATTAAGCTTTAAAATATATTTTTTTGGTAATAACATGTGTAACCAACTTATAAACTAAACCGTTGGTTCTAGAATACCAAAAAAAAATGTAGCAGTAGTATAAATAGTGAACTTGTTCATCCGCATAGTATGTTGATAAAAGGATCCTATATGTTATTCCAGACTAAAACCTATTTATGTACCAAATTTCATTCAGATTTGTTCAGTAGTTCTTGTGTAACACAGTAGCAAACATCCATCTATCTTACCATTGACACAAATTTCCGCATTTATAATATTAGTTGAATTTAGAAGGAAAAATATTTTAGATGGGTAGACTCTACAGGTTAAGGAGTTATAATGTCATCTGTGGAACCTTAATTTGCACGTGGCTTACCAAAAATACATTTATTTCACAAACACCAAACCAGTAAGGAAATAAAGAGTAATGTACACACCGTGCGAGAAATCCCCTAAATAATCTCTTGGGAAATAGCTAAAGCCTCGAAGCTGGGTTGTTTGTTTTTTGATCCTCTTTGGATTTTCGACCGGAACCAAGGACAATAGAGTACTGATCCAGTCTATGACAAATAACTCAGCAAAATAAATAGACATATCCAACGCATTGGAAAAACCTTCCTAAAGGGGAAAATAATTTATGGGTTCAGTCAGTTATGGTATACTGCTGAGCACGGATTCCTGGTAACTGAAGAGGTGTAATACATGCCTCACCACGCTGCTCCATTGCGGATTGATAGAATATTAAATGGCCAATTCATGTTTTGGAAGTGTTTATGACGCCTATACATCGGAACTGCAATCCGACGAAAATAATATGTATTTTCAGTTTGCAGTAATATTTATACAAGAGTACTACTCTTCAACTACATACATCAACTCTCAAAATTGGAAAAAGAAACGCTGTTGTATGAACACCTGAAACTTTTAGAATGTTTTCCAAACATACTGTGTTATCCCTCTTAGCTTCAGTAAAGAGCTTTAAGTGAAATCTATATTCGTACGGATTCCTTTATTAATTACGTTATAAAGTTTTTGAATAATCATAAAAAAGGTTGAATAAGTTATTCTTTCTTTAGTACACATTTTGAATTATTTATAACTTGCTCGTATCCATCGTAAGTGATCAGATAAGTCTGAAAGTGGACGGATGACCGTAGCAATAAATTCATGAGCTTTCCAGAAGACACGTGAAGCCGTTGGGCCCGACTGCTCTCGTTAGATGGCGACGCTAAGCCAGATCTAAGGCCTTCGAATGCATCAGAACTTCCGGCACTTGGGATTGCCACTAACCGCTCAATCGATCCACATTGGTAGAGTTACGAGAGTTACATTCGAAATTAATTGAAAGTCTAAATAAATAAAAAACTTTTTAAACATTCATGTTGTTTTTTTATATGCCTATTGAGATTGAGAAATAAAAAGTGAAAGCACCCACGTGTGCTCTGTCCGAACCCAAATCTTATTCAATGGCTTTCTAAAATTCTATTATTGTTATGTCTGGGTCTGTTATGTTTCATTATGATCCAGAAATTTCTCATTACTGTACACTACATGAGAATGGTTACCATTGTTAACCAAGCTAATGTTATTATTAAATCGTTTAGATAAAATCTTCGTGTAAACCTACTCATTATGCGAGTATTTTGGTTTTATTAGGACAAAGGTCAGGGGAATTGATAACGATTGCTACTCTCATACATTGGACTACAACTTTTATTATATTATAATATACTAGTATCTGTACTGACCTCGATCCCGTAAAACATGCCTTGTCGTAAAATATACGGTATTATTTGAGACGTATCTTGTTTTGTTGGTCACCATATTGAAATAAAACAAACACTAGAGTAAGCGAAACGCCCTTTATTATAATTAATTCAACAGCTTTCAAATCGATTAAGCTTTTTCTTTGGGGATAACGAACACCAAGACAAATAGAAAAATCGAAAATCAGACAAAAAATATTAATCGGATAACACCGCCTCTTCCAGTAAAATATTTCTGAAACATCTATCGTGTCTAGACTTTTTATTGTCTGTAATTTTGTGGCCCTTGTTTTTATTTTTCTATTAGGCTGTTATTAATAATGCGTAATCTCCCTCGCTTTAATTAAATACATCTGTAAATTATGTAATATTTAAGTTACGGAATAAGCCCTTTTATCGGATTCGATTAGTTAGTCGTATTCGTCCTAGGGACGGGTGATGCAAACTACATACGTGGAAATTTAAAGTCTGTTTCAAGTCATACTCCAGGATTACATATAGATAAAAAAAGGTTTGTTCTTTGTAACATGGCCTATATTTCATTCCAATAAAACGTATGCACAGATTTAATACTGTTACTGCGATTGGACACATTGCAATAAAAAATCACCATAAACTAACACAAGTGATGGTTACTTGAGAGGATGATAGTAAACGAAGATGAAACGGAAGTCCAACTAGATAGACCGATCAAGTACGCAAATGCTTAGGTACTAAACTGCACGATGCACTGCACTTGCATACCTCCAAAGAAGGAAACGAATGGCGAATCACCGTCAGAATATTTTGAAATCCAAGATTCCAAGGGAACCGTGGCTCAGTGATGAGGAGATGACGCCTGGAGGAGGAGGACTCATAATTTGGCAGATTCGGCAATTGACATATTCGTGGGTATAGATATATATTCTATCTGTTAGAGCAAATAAATGGGAGTATCAACTTCAAATTATCCATTTTCTCAAAGTAATTTTAATGAATACTCTTGAAGTCACGGGTAAAAGGTTTGTTCTAGTTCCAGCAAGCATACATATTGAGGAAAGTATATCAATTAAATGGACGGACTTTCTCGACTCAGTGATATTATTCGGTCAATAGAATTATTAACGAGTGATGTCCCCAACTCTGAGTGAGTAAATAGATGAGATATTACTTCGCTTTTCATCAAATGATATTACGAATAAAAGACATCAATGAAATTATAATGATGAAGGAATTCACAGAAGATATGTCTTAACTTATATTTTATTCAAGGTATACCTTCTCAAATTCCATACTACTTGTTGTATAGTACTAATTGTATACTACTCAAAAAGCAGGCGGGCGAGAAAAGTGGATGGTAGACCTCCGTGCTTTCGGAAGGCAAATTACAGCCGTCGCTCCCGGTTATTATTGTCCAATGGCAGTCATTAAGGCTCGTTGGAGACCTTCGGACGGCATGAAAGAAGAATTTAAATTTAATTGAGTACTTTATTGTACACTAGTTATATGGACAATGCAACATGTTTTTTTTTACAAATCCTAGCTAATCGTTAACAGATATCTCATGCGGTAACCTATCTGGAGTGAGAAAAACAGATGTCGGAGGGGGATTGGGTAGAGGATTTATTGGAAGAGTAGAAAAATAAATAGAGACCTCATCAATTTGACGGCTATAAAATAAATCGAATATTTGGAGTTACTTTATTTGAGGTTGATAATCAGAAACAACATTTTTCAATACATTATTTTGAAGTAGTTAAGTCATACATCGTTACTAAATTTTTCAGTCACAAATATTATTATCGTAATTGAAACTTAATATGAAATAGTTTATATATTAAGCTGACAATAGTTATTTTATCCGACATTAAAAAAATAGGAGGTTCTCAAATGTTTTCTAAATGTTCGTTACCTCATAACTTTTTACCGATATTCGTGATTTTTTTTTATTTGAAAACTGGTGCTTGTCATATTGTTGCTCAATCTTGGCATAAGCTTGTCACATCTGACGTGCAGTTTTTGATTTATGCCTAATCAAAAAAAACAAAATTATAAATTATTATATCTTATATACCACGCGCAGCTGGAAGCGGTTATTGACTGCCGGACTTAGTACAACATTTGTATTGAGTGTCTATCTGTTCAAGGAAAGCTCATGGACATTAGTAAAGTTACATTCGTCGTAGCCAACTAAAAAGTAACTAACCCTTTACGTGTTATTATTCCTACTTCATCTTTGCAACCCTTGACTGTCCCACTACTGGCCTCGAGTCTCCGCTCACAATGTAAGGGGCACAGGCCATAGTCCACCACGCTGGCCAAGTGTAAATTGGACTTCACACAACTTTAAGAACTTTGTAATAACTCTCGGGAGTGCAGGTTTCCTCACGATGTTTTCTTACACCGTAGCAAGTGATAGTAAACTCCTGATACGCACATAATGTTTAAAATTAGAGATGCACGCAGCAGAATTTGAACCCTGGCCCTCCCGTTCAAGAGAACAACTTTCAAACCATTGTTATATGTAGCATATCACTGCTTATTATTATTCCTATTTATTTCACTTCAATAACCTACTGTATTTGTTTGACAGTCACATAAATCTGATGACAGAAGAGTGACGTTACATCCAGTGACGCTGAAGTCGTCAGGGCTGTACCGGTGTGAGGTATCTGCTGAAGCGCCAAGCTTCGCTTCAGCTGCTGGAGAAGGGAAGATGGAAGTTATATGTATGTATTGAAATATAGATGCGGTTATGTTAACATATTATATGAAGCCCGTGGCAAATTCATCGGAAGGAGCCTTCTTATGTCTACTTTCTACGTTCTAGAACTGAGTGGTGTGTATAGGGATCCGTAAAAAAATATATATACTTATCATGGGGAGAAAGTGGTTGAATAAGCTTTTAGAATAGAATAAATGTAATTTCGATACTTGTAAACAATATTTTTAGGTTATCCCCCCCCCCCAACTGATAAAATTCCAAATCAAATTATTTATTGCATCATATGAACATCGAGCTTTCTTAATGAAAGTCAATACAATTTCATTTTTATGCAACAATAATAAAATTGGTTTTTGTTAATTGTGGTGATTATGTAATAATAATTAAAATTATGATCTCGGTAGACAATATATAGATATTTAGAAGTTAGAAGTTAGAAGTTAGATAGCTAACTTCTCATCGGCTGTACTAAAAATAATACATACTTAGTCTTAAAAAACCTAGTGTAGGCCAGACGAAAAGAGCCCGAAGGAAAAATCTCCTACTCTTTTAAAACAAAAGAGAGCTCATCCAATAAGAAATTTACAGAGATTAAATTGGGAAAGGTCCACTTTTCTCGTCCACCTTATCCTTCAAGTATCGTTGGATAGCCCTGCTGGATTGTGATATATTTATCCTCTATAAATTTCTGGATTGTGATATATATATCTTCTATAAATTCAAAATGATTATTATTTATTTCGGATGGGTAGGCTCAACAGATTAAGGGGTTATAACTTTATATAAAATAATAGTTATAACCATCAATCGACTGCATCGCCACATACCATCAGGTGGGATTGTCAAGCACTAACTTAATGACGATAAAAAATAAAAATCATCTATGGAACCCTATATTGCGCGTGGCTAGACGCGCACTTGGCTGGTTTTTATTTAACACCGTTTTTGTTTAATTAATGTAAAATCTGTGCTTATAACTCTCTGTATTGTATTCCCCTATTTAGTCTACGTCACAGGTCGAAATTTTGTAATCACTAGAACAATTAATTAATTAGGTACTTATGTTTTGTCAAGTGCATTAATACAACTTTTCTTGTTACGATTTTCGATATTAACAATCTTCTGTACCGAATTTCATACGTTATTTCAACCCTTTTTTTGCAATTAAAATGTTTTTTCTCAAGTTCCATTCTACCTCTATACAATTTTTCATCAAAATCGTTTCGGTAATTTGGTAGTAATCTGTAACAGCCAGACAGAGTTACTTTCGCATTTATAATATAAGTAAGAATATGTCGGCAAATGCAAATTTTATTTCCGATACATTTAAAGTTAAGCTGTTACGGTTAAAATGTGTCAAATAGTAGAATGAGCCCAACGAATTCGGTTTTGCGCCAGAAATAGCAGGTCAAGAGATTCTACTCTTCGACCTGCGAACCCAAAATTCATTTCCCGTTGTCAAGGAAACGTTAGATACAGAACAGCTCAAATTCATTTCAGTTTTACTCGCGAAAAGCAATGTGACTTTAACACCATTCAAATTTGAATTTAACATTTTAGTTTTCCTATTAAAAATAATATAAGGCAGGCAGTGTAGGGTATAACATCGATTACATAACCCCATCGAGCTGTTATAATAAAACATTAGACTAATGTACCATAGATTAGATTATCAGCTGCCAAACAACTTTTGTGCTCTTGGTGTCTTTTGTTAAGCAACGACACATATTTTGGTGTTGCTGATGTGTATGGAGGGGGGAATGATCAGTTACCATCATATGAAGACGAGTGACATCTGTCGGCTGTTTCTAAAAACGTTTTTTTTTTAAATTGATGAAATTGGTAGTGATTCGATTTTCGTCCTAGCATATATGTCGGAATAATTAGTAGTTAAATGTCTTTTAATTTTATTTTATGTTTTAGTTGTTGTGTTTTTGCGAGATAATTATATAAAATTTGTAAGCAGAATGTTATGCCAGTTGTTTGAAGGATAATGTGAAGAAATATTCTAAGATGGAAATTTATTAAAAAATAATTAACGATTTGGTGTGAAAAGTATCATATGCCTTTAACTAAACGCCATCCTACATATATGTATATGATACACACGAATGTTTATACCTTGGTTTAAAGGTACTGTTTGTGTTTTAATGTTTTCATTCAACCGCGGCGCAGGGAATCTTAATGCGGAAGTATGAATGTGTAACAGCTTAATGGTTATTTGTTATTACATAATAATTCATATTTCACGATTATTGTTATTTTTCTAGATTTACCAAGAGAAGGACCAAGAATAACAGGGAACGAGCAAGAGAACAGACGAGGAGACTCTTTGTTTTTAAACTGCACGTCTGGTCGGTCGTACCCAGCTGCCATACTTAGCTGGGACATTGACGGGGAGAAGGTAATTAACACCGTTTGGAAATATATTGAATGAATACATAATAATTAATAATAACAGGGAGAATATAGTTTATTGTAGACTGTTACAACAAATAAATAAAACTATAAAGCAATCATTGACAATATTGCTGTGCGAGCGTAAAATATCAAATAAAATTTACATGACACGTACAAGTCTTATACCGATCAATGACGTAAAAAATATCAAACATAACAGAAATCTATCTGCGTGTATTTTCCTAAAAATAATTCCATGATTATTCATGGTTTGACCAAAAAAAACATCAACGAACAATGTATATGTAATAAAATCACCCCCCTCCGAATTAATAACAATAATTATTGTACCCAATTAAATTGTATTGTAGTGTTGCGCCAAGTTGGTGATTTGATTACACCCCTGGAAGTGCAGGTCCCGGGGGCGGGGGCGTAACAAGTGGCGGCGGGACATGTGCGGCGCCCCCGGCCCATTCAGTTTTCATTCATTCACTTAACCCGTCGGTTCATTCGCCCTCGAACGGCTGCGGCGCGTAGGCGGTTTTCGTGTCGAACGGGCTCGGTCGGAGTTTCGCGCGGAAAACGATGTTGTGCTTGTAGTTTTTGAATTTTAAACTCAAAATGGGAGAGCAAACGTTTAATATTCCCGACGACAGTCTCGAGCAACACATCGTGACTTTGTTCGAAAAGTTAGAGTGCTTGAAGAGGGATGCGAACTCGAACAGTGATGCGGGGTTGTCCGGGAGAGTGCCGGCCAGGCTGGAGGTGCGGACCTTGTCGTTGTGGAAGGCCGTGGTGGCGGAGTGTGCGGCCTCGTTTCTATACGTGTTCATAGTGTGTGGGGCGGCTGGTGGAGCCGGTGTTGGAGCCTCCGCATCAGCAGTGTTGCTCTCCACGGCCCTCGCGTCCGGCTGTGCCATCGCGACGTTGACATTGTGCTTTGCTCATATATCTGGTAATAATTATTATAATTTACATCCGGATCCTCGATACATGCTCCTACTTATATATTAAGCGAATGAATGGAATGGAACTCCGGTAACAATAACCCTTGATTTTCATGTTTAATGAGGGTATTATCAAAATCAAATTGACAAAAGTCGGTATAAACAGGTAGACAGAATGGTTTAGGCCGGTTTAACGAGCTCTGAAGCCGTGCAATTATATCCGTAAAATATTTAAAACTAAAAAAAAGAAGCAGTTGACCCACGTGTGCTACCTGCCTCCTGCCATTATTTTTAATGCAAGGTGCGATGCGCTTCGCACAACCTTGTAATCACTAGGGTTGCCTAGCGGCCAATTACCCGCAATCATTTTGTTATTTATCCCGCGTGATAGTGGAGTACCGGGATGAATAATCGCTCGGCTCGTAACACGCAGATGTTTTTAATCATTGCCTTTTTTTGTCGTCGGCTGGGACGGGTAGTTCAGTATATAAAAAAATTAAAGTGTGCCGACTCGCTCTTATTATGAAATATTTTAAACTTTACGATGTAAGAAATAGAATTTATCTACCATCTGCGTGTTACGAGTCGAGCGATTTTTCATACTGTAGGTATTAGGATAGTTAAATATTGTATTCCATTTTCCTTGTTTAGTTACAATGCAAATAGACTAACTAATTATGTTGTGATGTAGCTAACCCGCCCAAGCTTCGTTCGGAAACCTGTTCATTTAAGTTATTGGGTTTCATAAAATTTTCATGTTTGCTTGTAAACATGTACCTTTTTTTATTTTATTATTCTTTCTATGTACCTACTATTGCGAAAACATCATGGTATTCCATGCGGTACTGCTGGGATCGAAGTAGATTTTTAGTGGTAATTCTTCATACTATAGTACTGTAACTGTAATATAACACTCATGCACGCACACATACGACACACACACCTTACAAGCACATGGACACACATAATATTTAATAATATTAAGAACAAACTTTAATTTTAGATATTTTTTTGATTTGTTTGTTAAGTGATAGTTTTCTTTTAATCAGGCTATTTTTATTATGTCCTCTAGATGTGGAAGAGAGAGTTCTTCTGGCACGGATATGCAAATACTTAAAAGAAGGACTCAACGCCTTTATACTTTATTTTTTTTAAAGATGACGGTTTTTTATACTGTCAAGACTCTTGACAATAGGGACCTTTGAAGCACGAATGAAGACGTGACCTTTCCGACTCCCGCGCATCTCGATAACAATAGAAAGTTATTGTATCTCGCATCTTATGATGCCCTGCGGAGTTTAATGGGTTAATTCACTTACATTATGTAATACAAGGAAGCTCATATAGAACGGCGGCTTGCATCGCTTGTTTTTGATGGACTGACTGTTGGCTCGGATCGTGACCGGGAGTTAGGAAACAGCCAGTGGCAAAATTCTCTAGCTCTTCCTTTCTTCGTGCTTTGAAGTGCACGTAAAGCCGTTGGTGCCGGTTAGGTATTGTAGTTAGATAGAGGCCGTCCAACGGTGTC
>DWKC01000301.1:0-13805 GCA_018249195.1 Racta chiria
AGCTATCTACACTAGAGCATCGTGGTGGAGTATGCTCTCAGTATGAGGACAGACCCGTGCCCAGTAGTGGGCCATTGATGGGTCGAAGCCAATACAAGACTAAAATGTATTTAAATTGCGGAAATACAGTAAATTATTATGGCTTTTAGTTTTATATTTATAGAGTTTATACAACCTTCTGAATGCGCTCGGGACCCACCTGCCCTGAATGTCAGTCAATGCGAAACGAAATGTAGGTATTGTGTCGTGGGCTTGTGGCATGACATCTGATACATTGTCGCAGCTCTACTTCCCTACTCCCGGCCTAGAAAGGCATTTACATTGTTCAGGAGGTACGGTTTTGTTTTTACGTTCCCATAAAGTACGAGCCCGTACATCGTCATCATCATTTAGCGCTTAGACTCCAATACAGCTCTCCGTGTGATCATTTTATTTATAATTTAGTGCAATAAACATGTTATCATACGGTTTTTTCTTTGACACCTGTAGCTCGTAACAACAAGCCAGATTCAAATAAAAATATAACTTTCAAATTCTAACAAGCAGTTTCGTAGATACGCGTGGACTTATATATATATAAATAATATACAAAACAAATTCGAAAATCGGTTAGTTCCACATCTTGTAACTCGAGAACAAGAGCCGGACCGATTGCAATAATTGGTGTTTTGGATTCGTGTCAGCCCCGAACAACAGAACATTTCTATTAATAGAAAATGTCAGTATGAAGTTTGAAACTGTCAGTGAAAGTGGAAAACCTGATTTGGAACTCTGAGGGATTGAAATGCTTTCAGAGGAAAAGTTTTTATGTGTCAAGTATTTACTAGAGAAGGCTTACATTTGAAGATCCGGGCGTGGATACATGGCGAAGGCGAAGGCGAAGGCATACGAAGGCTTTAATTTGAAGACGTGGTTACATGGTAAAAAAATGGCAGAACAATGTCCTAGTAGAACTATCAAATTGTAGACCTATGAAATTACTCGTTAAAATTAGCATTTCTATCACATGTCGAATTGATAAGCTTGTTTTCGTCGGTTAAAAATTAAGTTTAAATTGAATTACAGATGTTCATTTTCTCTCGTTCTTTCGTTCAGTTTCTAGCGCGAGTATGTGCCTCGTCGCTTCAATGGATTTCAGGTTCTTTGAAAGCAAACCGGGCCAGAGTACAAAAAATCCAACTTTTATTAAGTTATTTATATACTAGCTGGCTAGGCAGATGTTATGCTGCAATTAAATATTATCAAATCAATTAAAATTGATAGAATAATGGTACCTGTGGTAAATTCTCATTATATTGAATAACTTTTGGTATGGGGGAAATTTAATATCTGTTATAGTTTGGCTGATCTCCTAGAGGTTCACATGAGATGCTCCAAAAATGAGCACACCAAAAAAACTATTTTTAAACCAGTCCTGGGGTTGGCGAGTTTTGCGTTTAACAGCACATTTGGCGATTTTTTTTTTATATAGATAAGTTATATTATTAGTCAATGGAACGGCCCTCTGGCCTAGTTGGCCACTGCCTGCAAAGCAAGGGGTTCTGGGATCGATTTCCTGCCGGGGCAAGAGATTGTGTGATAGATGAATGTGTGTGATGAGATTATGGGTGATTTTGTGTGGTTTTGTGTGGTTAATGTCACTCGTGACAAAGGAAATTCTACGAGGTACGAATGTGTATGTATTAATTTTATTTTGCTTAAGGCTTAAAGTAACATTTTTAATTATGGGTGGAAAATCAAGCCCACAATTAAAATTGTTTTGCATGGTGATAAATAAATATTAGTTAAACTAGCTGATCCCGCGACTCCGTTCGGATCGGATCACCCGTTTCTGTGATTAGCGCGAACAAAGGCACAGGACAAACAGATGAACAGCTAAACAGGCAAAAATTAACAAACCCCCCTATAAGTTTCTTCTGTATACGAGTATCTTCGATACACAGACAGCGATCAGTTACAGATTGATGATATGATTACCTAATAATATTTTTTATTTTTTTGTCTTATGTATTTAGTATCGTTTCCTTAAGTAATCGGTTAATAAGTAAGCGTAGTAGTTATCTAGAAGTTGGAAAAATAATAACTACCGTAGAACTTACGACGATCCATCATTTTACCCAGAACCTTGTTAACAGACAATTAATGTATATTACTAAGTTAGTTACAGACAAATGAATAATAATGTAAGTGAAATAAAGTGAGAGTGATTATTTATTTTTCCATATATTTATTTATTTTAGAATTATTTGCTATAAATTTATTTTCATTTGGTTTTATTATTAAATACCATTCTGTCTCAATGTAAGACGCCGGATTGAGAAATCAGATTTTTCACAAGGTTCATATTCGTCCGTTGCAATCTCGAGACCAGGCAACTTTTGACTTGAAGTATAATATGACTGGCCTGTTGGTCGAGTGGTTAGTAAAGCCGGAAGTCGTGGGTTCGATTCCTAACCAGAACAAACTTTTCTATGATGAACATTAATGTCTGAGAAAGGGTCTGTCTATCACGGACGCTATCTTTGTAATCTGTGGCGGACGTGTCTGTAAAATCACTAATCGTGGGAAACCGACTTATCCACTGGACCGCTGTAATTTGTATGCCGAGACATCCCCCGACACATCCCGAAGATAATAACATGAAAATCATAATGCTACCCAATAACATATTTAATAAGATTAATGTTTGACTGGCCTGTTGGCCTAGTGGTTAGTAAACATGACTGCTAAGCCGGTCGTGAGTTCGATTTCCAACCAGGACAAACTTTTCTGTAATGATAAGGAATATTTGTTCTGTATGTCTGGGTGTATATCTATTTAAGTATATATTTAAAAATATGCATGTACGTTTATCTGTTGTCTGATAACCATAGTACAAGCTAGCGCTTAGTTTCTGGTCAGATGTCCGTTATGTGGGTTGTCCTAAGATGTTTATTTATTAATGACATTAATTGTGTTTTGTATCAAAACTACAGTAATACAGTGATATTGCGCTTGTAGTGCTTGGGGAATGTTAAACAGGTTGACCTAAAAAAACATTGCCTTAGCTTATCGAAAACTCGCTCAGAATTCATCACTGTATTTAAGTCAAGAGATTTGTCGAGGACCTTGTTATCGTTCAGGCTCATCAGCGTTTATAAAATAATGTAATTTACTTCCTCTTATTTTTGATTGACAGGAGAAATCTTAAGAAATGCTTGAGAGTTCTTGCAACGTTTCAGAATAATCATTTATCTGAAGCGATTGTTGCTCAACAGCAATTAAGCAGATATTGTGTTCGCAGTATTATGACAGGGTCGACGGTCGACGGTCGACGGTCGACGGTCGACGGTCGACGCACTTGTCTTTTGAAGAGGTTTCAACTTTGATTATACTATTTACTAGCTGTGCCCTCGACTTCGTTCGTACGGAATTTGTATAAACGGAATTCTCTAAATTGGAATATCTTTTTTACGGGCACCGACTTTAATAGATATGCCCCTAAGTATCAATCCAATCTTAGCCGAATACATTAGTGAAAACCGCGTCGAAATCGCATTGGCCGTTTCTGTGATTACCGCGAACAAAGGCACAGACAAGCCGACAAATAGACAACAAATATAAATGGTTGTTTTGGGTTCTATTTATTACTACAAACCCATATATCTTCCATGTACAGACAGCGATCAGATACAGTTATTATTATATGTATGACTCTTTATTGCACGCTAGGAAAAGACAATAATATATAATTATGTTTATAAATAGTACAATATGCGGTCTTACCGCTAATCAGCGATGTCTTCCAGACAACCTTTGGATGATGAGTAAATGAGAACAAGGCTAAGAGCCGTATTAGGCTTACTTCGCTTGATTATTTAATTCCTATTTTTATTGAAATCGGTGCACGAATAAAAAATATATGACCAAGAAGTATATCTATAGACACAAATTACACGCGGACAGAGTCGCGGGTACAGCTAGTTATAAATAAATAAGGCCCCAGTGACGTCAGTATTGATCTACCAATAAGGGAAGTTCAAGCGAGCGGAACCTGCGGAACCAATCCACTATTACCGCTATGGGGCTTGTTTCCGACTCTGTAATCTATGTTTGTTACTTTTTCCGGAACTGACATAAAATACTATACTATTTATTGGAAACTACAAAAAAAATCGCGTTTCTATCTAGCAGACGCGATTTCTTTATTTTGATAAATGTTTTAAGGTTCCGTAAAAAATTAACTAGTTTAAAAAAAAAGGGTTTTTTTTAATTTAAATAATTTCTGTACAAAAAACCTCTTATAGATACACAATGTCCGTCTGTCCGCACCCTAGCATATATAACCCTCAGGGCTACAAGTCTGTAACAGAAACGATCAGCATTTTTTGAACGACTTCAAAGAGAAGGTGAAGGTAGATATAGATTTAGTGGAGAATTAGATTGTATTTATTTTTATTACACGACTAGTCGTGTTCCGGCCGGGGGCTTGAGAGCCAGTCCTACTCTTTTTCTCCCCGTCCTTATATCACTCACCTTGAAGCGGTATAATACATGTTCGTCTAAGGTCAGAGAGTGTCGTTATTGATTCCGGTTGCTTCAACGATGTACTGCTTCCCTTCTTTCTTTGTCTTCCCAGAGCATGATTTTGCATTGATGCTTGATGATGATGCATTTAACCTTCTAACTACACTAAATGTGTGTGAAATCTACCAACCGCACTTGGCCAGCGTGGTGGCCTATGGCCTGTACCCTTCACAGATCCGAGGCCAGTAGTGGGACGGTTGCAAAGAAGAATCATAGGCTATCACTTGTGTTGGCCACTAACCCTCCCTTCCGTCCACATTGGTACAGCATATCGGAGAATAATCCTCCGAAGCTATGAGAGACCCTGGCTCAATAGTGGGCCGTGGTCAATATACTAAGATATAAAATATTAATTATTTCTAATGCTTGAATTCCTTTCAGATAGCAACATATATAGGTTTGTTGTAACATTTTCATGTATCTGCCAAGCGGCTAGTCATGGCTGTAACTGGGTCAAAATGTCAGCATAAAAAGCTGGGGACATGAAATACATTTTAGTAGCAACTGTTTTTAATATATGTTAAGTTTATGCGTAAATTCACCTGCACAATTTTATATTTTTATTAGTTCTCTATTACGTATACATCTGAGTGAGTACCTGAAGAGTTGCACGGTCAAGCGAAACTATTGGAGAAATTGAAATGCTTTCATAGAAAAATGTTTTAATGTGTCGAGTATTTACTAAACAAAGCTTAAATTTAGATATCTGATATACCTGACGTGGTTACGTGTTAAATGATTTCGTAGAATAACGTCTGCTGGGGTAGCTCGTTACCTATAAAGTAAAAGATATATTAAAATTTGTTAATTTGTTTTTGAGCTAGGATGCCACAGACAGACACACAGATGCGTAAAACTTACAATATAGGGTGTTGCATGGGGGTTAAAAATACTAGTAGCAGAGTTTTGTATGATTTGATATGAGTAGGTACGCCTGCGTGGCTACTAGGCCTCGCCGATGTCAGAATGCCGAGTGGAAAATATTTTTCTAGCTTCCAGCTTTTTCATCGATGTATTTTTTTCTCATACGTTATTCTCTTTTGAAAAATCCTTTTTCGTTTAGTCACCGAGCCTTTAAATTCAAGTGTATTTTTCACCTAGAAAGGTGCACAGTAAAGCTTATTCTATCTATATCTTTCTGTAGATACGTCATATTTTATAGGCCTTTATTAGACGTTATTCTATATTCGTAATAAATTCTTTAAACTTGAACTCTGTTTACTTTAAACTTTACTATTGCCCTTACATAATTTGAACAAATAGTTATCAGTCACATAAATAATAAGCGGAATTGGGCTGGCCTATACCAACCCTAATCAAATACTGGCAGACCAGGTCGGCAGAAGCGACAAAAGTCAGCTGCTTGGTGGTAGAGCTTCGCAAAAGGATTATTATATTTTTGTTAAGTTCGTCTGGCTAGCTACCACCCTCTTGCTTGAGTCAGGCGCCAAACGATTCGTCGTGTTTTGGACTCTAGCTGGGGGCTTCAGACTTCTCTTTTTGTTCCCATTATTCGTCTGTCACCCGTCCTGAAGCGGTATGTCGTTTGTGTTTACGTTTATGTTTAGGGTCTTTTAGTGTCGTTGATTCCTGTTACTATAGCGATGTAAGCTTCGCTTCTTTCTTTGTCTTCCCTTTTCCGCGCGGCTATTTATTCCGTCCTGACAGGCAACGCGTAAATGACACCCTAGCCTAGTGTTGTGAACGTCCATGGGCGGCGGTGATCACATACTATCAGGCAACCCATCTGGTTATTTGCCTGCTTACAACATAAAATAAAATAGCTGCCCCGAGAATCGAACCCGGTACCTCTCACCAATCACTGTCACAGAGTAGTAAAGTACCCTATAGCATAATTGCCGAGTTAAAGCTAATTCACGACAGAATTATCAAATGTAATTGTGTTTGTGAAAGCATCCGGTTGAAAGGTTGATCCATCCTAATTTCATGACAAAACAGGCTACTAAAGAATAGCTTCCTCAAGAAACAAGTTCCTGTATTCATAAAATATATTTGTAAATGTAACCATTTTTGGGGAATAAATGGTTACAAATACCGGAGCACAAGTTGAGATTAAAATCTGAACGATCTTTTGTTTGGTTTGATATTTATTACTTTCTCTTTTGAACGTTACTTCACTTGAAAATAAATGGCGAAAGAACAGCTTCGATAAGATATTTGTTCAATGAAATAACGGTTTTAATAACCAGTAGCTTGTAATGGGTTCAAACCATTAATGGCCCACTAGTGAGCATGGGTCTCTTCACATACTGAGGAGGTCTAGAGCATGCTCCACCACGCTGCTCCAATGCTCCAATGCAAATATCGGTATGTAATGCAATTATAGGTAGAGTGCGAATTGATCGAGGTTCTAATATTTCATTGATTATATAAAAAAAATATATATTCACTAGCTGACTCAGCGAACGTTGTTATGGTGAAATACTAAAACTTAGGAGAGGGAGTGCTACGGTAACAATTTTTGGATTAGGTAAGTGTTTTTTCGTCTCAAATATTAAAGAAATTAAAAATACATTGGTCTAAAAGCTGGAAAAATAAAGCTATAAAAGCTTGCCATGTATGTAAAGACATTTGAAGTACCCGGGATGGGAATCGAACTTGGGACCTCTGCTTAAAGGAAGAGTCACCAAAATGATTAAATAAATAAAATAAGTAAATAAAAATCTTGTAAGCTTAGGTACATTTTTTGATTGCGTGCTACGTGTTCGTACAAGAATTCCAAGAATTGTACCTGGCGAGAGCCTGGCGCATCTCAGTTTCAAAAGAACCTGAATTACAGGTCGCCAGCGCCCTTCCGCGGACACATTCAGGAGTTGCACATCTATGTGGTAAGTACGATAGGATGTTTGAGTAGTTATATAAATGAGGAGTGAAAGAGGATGTGTGATGTGTGAGGAGATGTGATGAATATATTGAGTTTCTATCAACATTACATTACAGGTTTACGTTATTGAAACCAGATAAATAGCATTTTTGTAGTTATCGGAGCACGTGCCTGCACCACGTTATATTTACCAGTTACTAAAAAGTTGAGCTCATTAACATATTGTTAAGTATGTGGGTGTGACAGTATATACACGTACATAATGCGTGTGAGTTGTAACCCGCGCTTTTATAATAGACCAATAAAGTAGTGTGTAACTGGCTACTGTCATTGAATGCTCTCACCCGGCCCTTTACAGTATTTAACACATATCATCATACATATAATAAATCTGTAATTGATCGCTGTCTGTACATGGAAGATATGTGGGAGAAACATAGGGGGCGTACTTAGTAAAGAATATAACTCAAAACAATCATTTTTAGAATTTCTGTCTGTTTTTCTGTTTGCTGATCTGAATTGAATGCGGTATTGGGCTAAGCTAAGATTGACACCAAGGGTTATTTTTATTAAAATAGATACCCAATTAAAAAATATGACATCGAAGAATTCCGTCTATACAAATTCCGCGTAAACGAAGTCGCGAGCACAGCTAGAGCAAAATAATAACTAGAAAATTTTATCCTGTTTGTGCAAAACGAATCAAGCAATTACAACTGTGCCTACGGCATCCATCACTCTGTTGATTAGATTCGATTGCACATTATCTCGATTTCACCTTTGTTTACAAAAGGCGCATTGACTTTAAGCTCATTGTCTAAAAATCCATTCTCACCGCCATCAATTGTCAATTGCTCAGTTTACGAAACAGGGATTTCGTCCTAATTTGCAAATTGTTTTGTCACGCCTTGAACAATACAACATTAGTTTGCTTTTGGCAAAGGCATAGTATACCAGGATGGTCATGCACCGCAATTGGACTCGGGGACTTGGAGGTCGTCGACTTGGGTGGAGCAGTGACAACACGAGATTTCAGATGTGTTGCTGTTGCTGATGTGGCGGTAACGGATTTCCTGGAGGGTGAGAAGACGGGGATTCCTAAAAATTCGGAATTATTTCAATAGATGCCGAGATATATAGGAAGATTAATCAGAATTTTTCTATAGTTTCGGTAGTCGTATATCATCGTCGTACATTCCTGGTTGTTGATGTTGTATAGCTCAGTAATGTGGCTTAATCTATTTTCTACTATTTCCTATCTAGTAGGGAACCTCAGTAAAGCGCGTTAATCTAGACTTATTCTAGTGAGAAAAAGTTCTCGTTAAAACATAATAATAATTATAAATAATAAATAATTATTAAATTAATTAAATTCAATATAAAAATAAGTTTAATGTTAAATAATTAATCAATTAATTAAATTCTGTATAAAATTAAGTTTAATATTAATAATGTATAGGTTTAAAAAAGTTATTCAGTGCTATCTGGTTGTAATACATTTTGCATCCATGCGATGCTTAAGTCTCAACAGGGTCCCGTCATTCAGCATTACCAAAGGCCGCTCATTAATTTCATTTGAGTTCCTAACACCCAGCTTTTTATCACAACGGCATTATCGGTGAAGTGCTTCGGAACATTTTTTTGTACCATTCAACGGTTCAAATCTTTTTCGTGTGCGTCGAATTCACCAGAAACGTTAATCTGTTTTTGCCTAACAAATTTTAATGCGGTTAATATAATGAAACGTAACTATAACAGTTAGTTTACTTTGCGTAGTTTTTTGTACGTTTTGATTTCTAGCTGATTTTAACAATTTTTTACCTAACTCTCGGTGTTAAGTTTAAGGTTCGTGTTTTTTGACAGCGTGTTGTCCAAATGTGGCAATATCGCAAAATAAGTCTTAGACGGTGACGTCATGGAAGCCATCACACTATCGGAGTCTTCAACATCGCTCACTTATTTAAAAGTTTTGATCATCTAAACATGACACTTCACTTGCCGAGAGATCTCCCTTTGCAAAACAAACTAATTTCGTTGTACTATCATTGCCTTTGTCGCCATCGTTTTCTCGATTGTATTGCAAATCTTTTCAACATTTTCTATGTATTATTTTACTTTTGGCGGATTTTGTTTGCATTATCTATTTGTCTTTGGCAGTTCCTACCTATTGCGCCGCGCTCAATCCGCAATCCCTAACTCCCGTAGGCGAAATCATGGGAATAGCTTCATGAATAATGTACTAGGTTTCTAGAATATTCGTTATTCGAAAGGCTAAAATCAAACGCTCAAATGTTTCACCTCTGAAGACACGTTTAAGTCCTATTTGTTCGTTTTAGTTGTAAATTATGAAGTTGTGAAGTTTAGCAGATTTGAATGGTTCTCAAATACACCAAGTACAGCATTGCAGGAGTTTCACCACAGTATCGCAATGACACATTGCTCAGAGTATACAAAACTTAAATCCTGTATTTGCATTGAAATATCGATAGTTGGGTAACTATATCGTGAGCATTGTATAGTGTTAGCATGTATATAATATTCGCGATATTTATATCGAAATAAAATATATATGCATACCTCATATGTAATTAATTAGTATTATTCTTATAGAAAGTGTTTTCATTCGATTAGGTAGGAATTAATTCATCAATCATTAAGAATTAAAAGGTACATATAAATATGTATCCGTGTGTATAAAAGCTATATGAGTGTGTGTGTGTGTAAGCACTTATTTATTTATGTCTCAGTAATCCCAGTCCAAGCACGGACTAGTAACAATGTTATTTATTAATGTAGAGATTTATAGTGTAATCTGGTGACTACTTAATTCCCCGCATTCCCTAACGTGGGGGTGCACGAGGGACCGATAGGTTATAGGGCGAGTGAGTTGGGGTTTGGTTGGCCTGGCACGGTGGTCCGGTAACGGATCTTAGGCAAGGTATTTTTATAAGATATTTAAGGTAAGAAAGGAACAAAGAATACTATTCCAAAATTGTATTTACGATTAATTAAAAAAAGACAAAAGTATTTAAAAACGAAATGAATATATCTTCCGTTTACATTTATGTTACATTAGGAGTGATTTAAGGTTTTTTTATTTTTACTAAAGTTATTTACATAATTTATTTCAAACAAGAAGATTGTGCATATTAATAAAATAATAATATGCGTTACTGTATCTCCAATGACCCGAGAACAAATATTTGTGTCACATAAATATTTTTCTTGACCCCGGGTCGGTCTCACTTCGCGGGGTCTTTACCTACTGGGTCGAAGTATATCGTTCATACTGAGACTTCGCATATGTAAAAATCCTCCAGATCCACTTTTAGGTCAGACTTATTTAACTTATGCAGGTGTTGGACGGGTATGTTTACGTTTCTTAGTACAACTATAAATATAATAATCATATATATGCTAAATCTGTAACTGATCGCTGACTGTACATAGGAGATATATGGAAGAAACTTATAGGGAGGTTTATAGTTAGGAACAGAACCCAAAACAACCATTTTTACATTTTGTATCAAAACCACATTGTACTGTATTATTAACAAACTCTATCGTTGTTATATGTAGTTATTGTAAGCTAAGTTCCTGTTTGAAACACTATCAATTCGTAAAAAGACATATTGTAACAAACTATAAATAGAATCGTCATAAATTATAAACAATCTAACACTAAGCTAGCTCCGGCTGATAAATGCATCCTTTTTGTTGTCACATTTACTCATTATAAATTATAATTTAAACTATTATGATTGCGGACATAATTATTTTAACTATAACGATTCCTTCCAACTACAACTACTTCCGACAACCTTGGGATTGCAAGACTGAGATTTCTGCCTTCTTGTTAATCGGCAACCTGTTGGTGGCATGCGTCCCTGCTTTCCGGCATCATTGCCGAGAGGGACTTTTGCTGTATTTAATTTTAAAAGGCATATGCTCTCATTTTTGCGCAAGTTCTCATCTGCAAAAAAAAAAAATGTTATATGGAAAATGTGTTTAAATTTATACCTTCCTTTCTATTCATTCCAGTTCCGTCCGCGCCAGAAAACCTTACAGCGATGAGTGTAACCGCCGATGAGATATATCTATCATGGGCCCCGCCATCCACTTTCACAACGCATATACGGTCTATCACTGTCAGTCCAGAAAGTAAGGGTCCGACATCCAACAGGCCGGAGTCTGATCTCACTGTCATTGGCAAGAAACAAGAGCAACAGGCAGATGAATCCTTAGATAGGACCCACAACCCCTCTTTTGTCGAATCCCCCACTAACCTTAGGGTGAACGACATGGACTACACTTCAGACAAACTATACGCGAAGCAAAAAGAGAAGTACAACGACGAATTCTCTTCATCGGGCATACTCAGCGATGACTCCTATAGGAGCAAGAGAGATGCAAGATCTCATAGGCACAGAAAGAGACGTCAGGATAACGGGACTGATTCTAAAATTCACGCAGAGAAAGTGGACGAAATTGTAACCATGTACCATGCCATGGAAGCGAATTATGTAGCAAAGAAATCATTCTCAGCAAATATACCAACACAGAAGGATATTATGCAAATTGCCTATGTACTGTACTATGAGCAAGGGGTCCCGTATGAGATGACGCCAATCATAGGCGTGCAGACTCAGTACGCCGTTAAGGGCAGAAGTTTGTTTAGAAGTGAACTTGGTTTCGAAGGGTACCAGAATGTTACTAAGAATGCTACTCTAACGTTGCAGAACAAACTCGAGAACCCGATTCAGATAAAGGTGGTGGGCTTCCGTCTTAAAAATCTCAGTAAGTTTTGTTAAAGTGTGAATTGAGGGGGATAAAAGGGCATCGCGCTGGTCAAGTCTGGTTAGCGGTTCTCACGATTAGAACATTACGGAGAACTCTTAGCTATTTTCCCGCAATGGTTTCTTACCTAAACATTTCTTTAAATAGAAATATCCGTTCAAAAAGCAGAAGAGCCGCTTGATGGTAAGTGGACATCTTTGCTAAGGACCTTGAATCAGTAACATCAGACTCAAAGAGACTGATCGATGTGGTATAAATTGTTCAACATATTATTTATTTGAAACTCAACTTACAACTTTATTTTGAGTTTAAAAAAACGGTTACGTCACCTTTTGAATGGAAAGTTGACAAGCGTCATTTGATGGTGTAGTAAGCGCTACGAATCTTGAGCACAAACGAACAATGGGGGTGACATGACAGGTACGTACGCAATAGATGATGAACCCAATAGCGTGAAACGACCGCAGGAGCCCGGGAGCCACGTCAATTCAACCAATGAGAGTTGTGCTCATGATTTGTGGCGTTTATTATAATTTACCAGCGTCGCCAATGTGCGATAGCGACACCAAAGGCATCGCCGAGATGTTGACTGAGAGAGAACACGCTCTCAAGCCAAAGCTTACATGTTTCAGAACCTTTCACTCCATACAAGATCTGGGTGCGTGCGTTCTACAACGTGGACTCTTTCGACAAAGACAATTCGTCCATTCTGTTGGAACATCTCGGGCCCGAATCGGTGCCGCTGTATGTAATTACCGACGTCAGTCCTCCCTCCGCACCCATTATACTTAACTTGACCTGTGATCAGATCAACGGTGAGTTTAGTCAAAAAGTAATAAAATCTTCCTCATACCCTCACGTCCATGGCCAATACAATTGACTGGAATTGAACCCAATAAAGAGCAAGATCATCTTCGTCGCTGAGAATTTTTAGAGCATGATCAGTCATGCTGATCCAATGAGGATTGGCGGAGTAATCGGACCACACATGTATCAGAAGTTTTTATGCGGTCCACAGCTCTCTGACATGACTTAAAGAATACAAACGAAACTGATGGCTTATAGTGCCCATCGAAACACGGAAGCCTCTCATGAAACTTTGCCTCTAGCGGTCATTCATTAAATCGCGGTCCAGCTTATCTCTGGTCACTACACAGCAGCCCCTAAGACCAACAATTATGTGTCATAAAATTGTCGGTCCTCAAATGGAATCGTATCGGGGACCATGGCACAAATTGTTATTGACCAGCAACTGTGGCCGTTACAGATTTCCTGTACCTCCAATGGCGCCAACCGTTGGAGTACAACAACTCGCTCGACCAGTATGTAGTAACTCTGAGGAAGGTCCCCGAGCAGCAGCCCAGGACAAGACTCACTCTGCCCACTAGCAAGGATGATATCGAGACAACCATCAGTGTTGTAAGTATTTAGAAAGTCTTTGGAAGTTGTTGAATCCACAGGCTGTTGAGGCCACATCGTCTACTAGACGTCTCATGTATGTATTATTGTTCCATTATTTAATTGCAACCCATAACTGTCCCAATATTTAGGTCGTGTCTCCTCTCACACAATGCGGGGTGTCTAGGCCATAGTCTAC
>DWKC01000302.1:0-13784 GCA_018249195.1 Racta chiria
TAGCACAACCACTCCGGAAACAGACTGCCTGCCCAGTTCTAAAGAACAGAAAGATATTTCATATTACAGAAGAAACTAAATGTGTAAGCGAATATGTAAATGCTGAGCAAATTTTTGTGAAATTAAACGAATGATGCATGATTTTCCATTGACTTCACTTTCATCTTGATTGGCAACGTGTTAGTAACATCCGTGGTGTTGCCATATTCATGGGCGGCAGTGATAACTTACTGTCCGGTGATCCAAGCTCGCGTTTACATGCTGCCTAAAATTGCTAAACATGGCCTCAACCCATTAAATTAATCATTACATAATGAAAATTATTTGGAATGGGTACGATTAATAGGATAATGACCTACTACTGAGCACGGGCCTAGTACATATTCCACCATGCTGATCCAGTGCGGATTGATGGCTAAGAACTTCGTTCACCAAATGGAGTAATAAGCAAACTAAAGTTCCATAATTGCATTTCTTTAATAAAATCAGCTCCGAGTTACTATTTTGTAAAAGCATGGCTTTACAGATGATGTGAAGATAAAAGCCAAAGAAATTTATATAGAGAACTTTGTGCCATTTCACACTGCGATTAGTCAAGGTTCCCATTTCGGAGCATGCGCCGCCATATCTGGCACGTCTGACACTTGGTGTAATCTTGACTCCATATTCGTCTCTACAATTAGCTGTCATATCCTTTTCTTTTTGAACTCTCAGTGACTGTTTAATTGTATGCCGTGCCGAGCTTTGTTTTGTTTGATAATTACAATGTACAATATGTTCTTACGCACTACGTACTACGACTAGCAGATGTGCTTGTTTTGTTCCAGCGTGTAGACACAGATGAACATATGCGAATGTATGACGTAGGAACACGAGTGTGAAATAATAAACTTTGAAAACTTGCGTGTGAATTTTAAAAGTACCTAAAAAGTAAATTATGGACAATCAGTAAATGATACGGCAATAAATCAAGCCGAGAGACTCAATTCAAGTAACTTACGCGTTAAAACAGCGTTACCGGTGGCCAAAGGCGTAATTTATTTCACAGACGCGAGATAAAATTTTATTCCAAACGTATTTTGCGGTTAAATTCAGCGCTTAAGCGATGAAGAGTAACAAATGCGTCGTCATTTAGTACGTCCTTTTATGTACAGAGAGCGTGCAGGTTTGTGTACAGCAGAGATAGGGCCTTAGCCATTTATGCAGCTAATTTCTTATTTTATCATGCAATGCAATTAGGCTAACCTTTTACCTACCCATATCGTAATAGTAATTCAAATTTTATTTATTCACGCATATTAAATTTAATATATTTAAATGTATTGTCTCAATCCGTAATTAACTTTAATTGCAGTTTTGACACCACATTTACCATTATTCTTGTAGAATGATTCAACTAGAACAATAAGAAATGCTGCAGAACAACACCATTTGAAACGCATTCAATTAACATAATTCTCTGGTTCCTTTATTTTTTAAAATCCCAAACAATACCGCAATAAAGACCTTTTGAATAACTTAATAAGTCCATCGAAGCGTATCGCCGTCGTTGTAATAGCGGCGTGTGTTTCAACGATTTATACTCTACACGACAATCGTTGAATCGTTAATTTATATCGAGAGATAGCGTCACCCGCTAACCGGCGATTACCATCATTCTATCGCCAGTGTAGACCATGGCTTGTTATGTGATAGCATCGCTCCATCCATCATCCACCCCATGAATGAATACATTACCGATCACATGACACCGTTCCGAGAATCGTTCGTTTTGTGTTTGACCATTAATTAGAATTGGAAATTTGTTGAATTGAACTTTTGTTGAATGAAATGTTTTACGTTGATTGGGTGCGTTTGATTTGGGGAGTGTTATTTAAAATTGGCTCGATGGCAATAGTACCTACTTTGTTGTATACTTGTCTATTTGTTTCCGTTATTAAAAAGGTAGTAAGTTGCTTGCATATTATTTTAATTATGAAGCTAAACCAATTTCAAATTGAGATCAATTCGTTACAATAATAATTGTTTAGAACAATAATAATTTTACTCTGAGCAGATTATTATCAGAAGCATATAATTAATTTAATAGAGAAACAGCATAAGTACACACTGAGATAATACCTTATTCAGAATCGATCGATATATTATTACCCAAACATGTGATTATTAATTTACAAGCTATTATAAATATGAAGTTTCTAAATTGGAAGAACATAATAGAGGAAGATTTGGTCCGCTGACAGGCCAATCCATCAAGCTTCTAGTACTATGAGTACAGTTACACAGTGTACGAATCTTGCTTGATGTCAACGGCCTCTCAATAGCTAGGATACAAACGCGCCGTAGACATATACAATCAAACCAAATAAAAATCATATTAATCACTTTGATAAACCAGTATGCGAAACGAATTTTTTTACCGGTCTGTCTCGTCTCGTTTTTGCATGATACGCAATTACTACTAACGAGTGTAATGCAAGTTCAATATGTTTTAAACTATGTGTTATTGATCTTGGGCCAGGCGCATTTAACGGTTACAAACCGGACTTTCTAATCCGATTCGTCGTGGATTTGTTTAAGGCATGTACGATTAAACTGCGTTTTTATAAAGCCGATTGTTGAGACTGGTAATAAAATTAACGTCGCGTCATTAAGTATTGAGTATGTTAGTTCGTCGTCATCGTTATCTAGGCTCTAAAATAATGTAGAGGTTTCCGTAGATATCCATACCCGGATATTGTTCTTATCCATTTCTCGAGTTTAAACGTTTTTAACGCTAATTAAGTGCGCGTGGACATGTACACGGCTGCACGGAGATGCATCTAGCTAAACGGGGTCTTTCAACTTTGTAAGTCAGTCCAAACTAAGAAGATCTTGCCTGACGCGACCTCACGTAAACTGCGCAAAAACAAGAAATCTCCAACGTAAAAAGCCGAGAGAAGTTTAAATAACTGTCAAAGCTATCGTGCTTTTGTCAAAGGAAAATCTCGTTAAAATTGAGACGAATGCACAAAAAACTGGCATTCATTTAAACAGCTGTCCGCCAAAGATAAAATAAAGGATCCTTTTTATTTAGCCCGCGCACTCGAAATGCAAACGAAGTAAGTGAGATTGGCAAAATTTTGGCGAACCGTGTCGAATGCTAAACATTTTTTTCTGAATCGAGAGTTTCGTACTTTGTCGTCTTTAGTGTTGTGTCAATACTCGAACATGTTTTCGTTTTATTTTAATTTCAACTTTTTTCCACTTCGTATTGCATTTTTAAAATAAAGTATTTTTGAACTTATTTAAGAGAAATCGCTTAAGTAATGCTTGCAATCTCCCTGAAATTAACGTTAGGAAGTAATGTGAATTCATATCACTTAAACAATTCTAAAATAAACCATTTGTATTTCGTTTGCTCCGATCTTATCCAAAGCCGTCACGAACTTGTATTCACAACTGTGTCAATGCCAATTCCACCAGGTGAGGTCATTTGCAACTATCCATTGACAGATGATTTGCAATTTCGCAGACATCGTCTTTTGTAGTGACTGCAGAGATCTCGTAACGATCTCACCCTACGGCCTGAGGTAATTTAGGAATATCAGCAATCCCGCTTTCACCGTTGATGAATGACCCCGGGTCCCTATGTTTCGCGCTTCTCGACGTGCTGCCGTCATCTTCGTGCTACACAAATCGTTTCCCTTTCATCACTCTCTCTTATGTTGTAAAATTCCAATATAAAACCCTCTTGTTAAAGTGTCAGCATAATAACAGACACGACACACGCTAATTCACTATTCTCCATCGATACACGTAAAATCAATGACGGTGCACTACAGACGATTCTTCTGACAGTTGATTTTGTAAATTATCAACTTTACAATTACCGGTCTCGATACGATCTGTTATTACCACTCGTCTTTTATTACGTGCCTCGGGGTTGGGAGAGAATTATTAATCGATCGGATGGTCACTTTCTCCAAAGAGGTCAGGTATTGTTCGAGCCTTCCTACCCCGGAGTGCAGGTAATTTAGCGCTATCGCTTGGATTGATTTCTCTCTTTTCACTGATGGATGACTCCCAATTGCGCCCCTGTCTCGTTAACAGGCTTGTATGTTTTTGTTTAACTGAAAGCCGATTCTTTATTAAATATATTTTGAGACTTCTCAGAATCGGCTTGTCGATAATGAAACGATGTAGTTTCCCTAGATCCTCATTCACGTAACATAAACTCGATCGATATTATCATCGTAACCGACAACTGTCTGTTTTCGTTTACGCTGTTTGTCTTCATGCGTTATGCATGACGACCTCGATGTGTCGAAATCGTGTTTTTTCTGTCATGTTTCATTTATCTTCCAAAGCTTCACATTAATGAATGTTAAAGCCCTTTTAAGTCTAGAATAACCGTTCGATTTGCGGTGTGTATAAAAATTCTCACGTATATCATTGGATCGCATGGCCGACTAACGTTCGCCGTGCACGCGAACTTGCAACTTAGGCCCATTGTAGACTTTATTGCTCTACTAATAGGACTATAATAGTACTTACAGAAAAGCAATGATATTATATACGGCGGAAAAGTCAGAACTCAGCACAAACGATCGTAATAGCTTTGGAGTTGGGCGATCGCTCCGGTCACGCGATTTCGATTTCATTCACAATCGCGCTGATTTTATCACTGAGCATGTAGTATTAACATTTTATTCGCTATTTTCGTGTACATGCACCGAATAGGTTGAAATTGTTCTTTCGGCACAGTTTAAGAATTGTACCAATCAACTGCAGAAATCCAATCTCCTACTTTCATGTTCTTTATTTTAATCCTTCAGAATGTAGCAGGTCTTCCCGTATTGTTACTTAGAGCAGTCGGTTGAATAAGAGTTTCTTCAATGTGTATGTATATCTTACTCTTGTAAAAAGCTATGAAGTTTTAAATTTATCAATATAGTTTTGAGCCTGAAAATGATACTTGAGGGTAGACAAGCCAAGTCATCAGTAGCACCAGTGACATCGCTTATGACAATTTATTGTTTGTTAATCAGATTGACGGGGAATTTTAGCTGGTTTTCTGATTCTTTCCTGATCCTGTGAATAAATTTTAGAAAACCCTAGATCCTGCTGGATGTTGTATTATGAAAACTAGAAAATTATTTCTACATTTACTTTAACTTTTATTAGTTAAGCCCACGCGTGCATGTAATTTTACATTAATTAACAAATCAGGCTCTCTAATGTTATAGTATGCCATAGGTTTGTTAACGCCGTTATGTTCTTATATAAATAAAATATCGCCTATGGGTATCTCGTTTTTATACATGTAAGTGTTGTCTACCAGTTTATTATGTAATTACATACCTTTTCGTACTATTTCAATTTCAATGACAGTATCAATGACTAATGAAACAATCGATATGAAAACATTATTTGTAATAGATTAATGAAAATGACATAGATAAATTCTAAATGGAACAATTCAAAGAACTGCCTGAAGTGTTTACCGTAAGACTACACTACTTTCGTGTTTAGGTTTAGAAGTCGTTTATTGGATATGTAAATGTTAAGAATAGCTGTTTGTAATTTTGTGTTGCATACATTTTTTTTTTGCAGTTACATTGGTATTATAGAAAAGAAACAACAAAATCAAACATCGTAATGGAATTTTTATATATTTTTTCTAAGTGGTAATCATGTAGGTAATCATTTTACTTTAAAGTTATTTTCTTTCATTAACAATTTCCCTTTGCCTCATCTTAAAAGTTGATTCTCACTTCAATTTACTTATCTAAAAATTTGATCACCACTTAACTTCAGGCGGACTTTATCTTTGCTTTTTGCATACTAATAAAGCGGCAAATGTTGCATTTGAAATTTAAAAATCCTTAAGCCGCACAAAATCGTGGTAGTTCTAATTACCGGCAGAGCAACGTGTTTGCTCCAACTGCGCAATAAAATGCACCAGTAATTTAGTTTGTAAGCGTAAACTTTTAATTGGTTTTTAACTATTGCACAGAGGCGGCAATTGGCTTAAACGCATCAGCCGCAACTTTTACACGGAGAATTTATTTCATTTAGCGAGCTTTCCCATCTTTTAACGAAATTCAGACCATTTTATTGTGTTGTACTATTACGTTGGCACATTGTATACGATGGTTAGTAATAAAATTGTACTACAACTTTCAGGTACATGTATTTGTAATTTCCATAGCATCAATGCTAAGTATCTCGTTCTTGCGCAATAAACCTTTTGTACGGAGTTCTTCCTATGAATTGTTTTTAATTCCTATATTTATTTCCAGAGTGCATTTGTCTTTTCTATACATACCGCACTCCTTTTTCTATGCCTAATCCTAGTTATACTTGTGCAAAATGATATGTACATTTTTAATTTCATCATCTTCAGTTTAATTTCAAAGATAATATCACAAAAAGCTATTTCATATCTTATTATCGTCACTAAAATCCGTTGTGTACCAGTTTTGTACAATTGAAGCAACAAGAGCATATGTATGACTAGCGATAAAATGAGCAGCTTTCATTGTTCGCCTGGTATGATTCATGGGCTATATGTTATGCAAGCTCGACTTGACCTTAGCACTGTGGAGTCACGTGATGGACGCAATGGTCACAAGTGGAATTATCTCCTGAAACGTGTCATTCGAAATGTTAAAACTGAACTTTCTCACTGTTGGATTTTTCACAATATGCTTTTAAGTATTTTTAGTAATTGGCTGTACAGTTATGTTTTTTCATATAATTCGCCATTAACTTTTATTTATTTTTTTAACCTTCTTCCTAACTTGATGGATATTATATTTTATAACGTTCAGTTTTCTTCAAGTTGATCTTTCAACGACTATTATCTAATTTATACCGATAAAATCTATTTTGCTAAGCAATCACTTTTCTAATCTCGTTTGCTCGTTAAATCTTCTTATTGTTTCATTTGTTTGTATTTCTTAAGTAATTGACAATCGTGTGAACCACTAATTATCCTCACGTTACTTTTCCAAACTTTCTTTAAGCCAAAGAGCACTTTTAATGTAAGTGGTAATTTCCCTTGGCTCCTCTGCAAGTCAACCTGCCTCCATATATAGAGTGCTTGCCCAACCTTGATAAATGCAATATGATACATTATTACACTGATTTCACGTATGTTGCAACCGTGTAATGCACTTACCGGAACCCACGCTTCCTCAGCTCCGTGACTGTGCTTCATAGCAAAAAGGTTTAGCTTGTATTCTAGTTTAATTTATGATTCTGAACAAATTTAAGATAAATTCTAAGAATTAAAATGTATTGCAAAGGTTCGAAAAGTTAGTTCATTGTAAAATTCAATTTTATAAAATATTTTATCTGTTCAGCGTCCCTTGAAGACGTGCTGGTTTCGGAACACGAAAATGGAGCCTCTATCAAATGCGGATTGCTGGAGGGATTACTGACCAAATCAAGTTACCAGATTTTATTAAGTCGTCCAAAGACCTATCAACTGCTATCTTACGGCAACAACCAGATCCGACGGCACCCTCTCCATCACGAAACTGCCCAAGAATATTTTGCCACTTGTGTCCAGCCAACCAACCTCCCGCTGTAGTGGATTCGCATGATTACTTAGAATCGACGCAAGCATCCAGATAGCGACATAAAAATAGTTACATTAGAAGCAGGGCTATGAACAGCCCTGCCGGTCCGTAGGGGCCGTTAATGGGGTTGAAGCCAAAGATAGTTATGTATATCGATCAACGTGATTCGGTTCAAACGAGATGCCTTTACAAAACTCTATTGGTAAGCTTCCAAAAAAGTTAGTTGGAATCTGCCAAAGTTACCTACCGCAGACCATCTCCTGGTTTGTTTAACTTTTGCTGTCCAGAATCAATTTCTAAAGAGAATCCAATCAAATTCTTTCGAACCCAAACCGCGGCTTCCTGTTTTCGAACCGTTTGTTCAAACATGTCCTTCAGTTGAGTTTGTTTAGTCTTGCTTCCGAAGTGGTGGAACCAAAATAGCTACCGTACTTAATGGACTTAAATCGATGAGGCTCTCACTTCACCAATGACGAATAAATAGAAACGAGAAATTTGGATTCACTAATAAATATTGCAATATAAAAATATAGGTTTGCGTGACCATATTGATAGTGATATCAATAATGTATGCCTTCAGTTTTCGGTGGGAAAATATGTATGCTGCAAAAATACCTTTATAGTAAAGAAAGAAGCGGAAATCTGCACGACTGTGCCATTTCTGTTCTCTTACAAAATATATAATTACATAAAATGCAAATATTCCTATAATATTACATTAACTTGTCTAAGTAATACATTTATGCATAAATTAAGATGAGATATTGGGGTGACTTGTCGCCCTATAGCGACACCAGGGGGTCTAGAAACCGGTTGTATCGACCGGACGTTTGCAGAATCAGAGGAGAATGAGTTTAAATCATATAACGCCACACTGTAATCAAAAGTAACCGGAGACGCGTATTTCTTTTTCAGTATTTGAAATACTGAATTTAAAACGACTTTTGTGTTATCTAGAGATTTTATAGAAGTAACCTTTTTTATACAAATTAAGTATTTAGTAGATCACTTACACCCAGCCCAGTGGGGAGTCATGACCTCCAAGACCCGCCTGGAGCCGCGTATGAATTCATATGTGACGTATCTATTTACCTATGTATATTTATAGTGGGAATTAATAAATATCATTGTAAAATCGTTGTGATGATGTGTATCTTATTTTACGTCTCGTAGTCTGATAAATCGCTAATCTCTCGATCGCTAGTAGTGAAACAACAGTAAATGTAACATGAATCTTATTAGTCGTACTGCTCATGTTGATGTTATTAATCAGATGGAAGGCGCATTGCTTCTGTTGTGGGTAGTAGTAATGAATGTGACTTTGAAACTGTAATATGATGTGAGAAATAATTAATGGCCACTTACGCTGGTTAGAATTACTTGCCGAGGGAATTCTACTAGTTTTTGTTCAGTAGATTCGTACCGATGTTTGTTATTGCAAATTGATAGTTATGCTTCCGTTCAGAGAGACCGGAACGGAGAGCAGAGGACGTTTATCGCGTTAAAAAATATGTTGAAAGTTATATAATGTAGGTAGGTACATTGAAATAAGGTTAATTCTTTAATTTCCCTTCTTTTTCAAATGAGAATGTTTAAGAGCCGACCGGACGCGTTAAGAATGGACCTTAATTCAATGTCTCAAAACGGTTTTTTAAACGCGTTAAAAATATCTTCTGCTTTAAGCGCCGGTGTGTTTGAACGGACACTAATTAATTGAATGTCGGAGAAATTTTTCCGTAAACATTTCAGTTAGTTTTTGTTGTATATTTTCGTTTTATGCGACAATTGGATATGTTTTAATAATTGTTTCAATATCTATAATCTTCATGGCAATTTGCGTTCCAAATGTCAGAAAGTCATAAATTTTAGTGCAAAGAAAAGATTATTATTGAAAACTACACTACATAATAATATAAATACGTACGTATGTATTTATTAGTAAATTATTATAATCATACATATAATAAATCTGTTACTGAGCTCTGTATATGGAAGATATATAGGATTTCTTTTAACTAGGAGTCTGTAGTAAGCCAATAAAAATTTTAGAATTTTTGTCTGTTTATCTGTTTGTCTGTGTGTACATGAGATATATGTGGAAGAAACTTATACGGGGATGGGATGCAGTAAGGTAAAACAACCTTAGATTTTTTGTCTATTTGTCTGTGCCTTTGTTCGCGTTAATCTGAGAAACGGCTGATCCAATTTGAATTCCTTTTTTACTGAAAATTAGGCTAAGCTTGTATTGACTCTCAGGGCTATTTTTATTGAAATCCGTGCACGAATAAAAAGATATGCCAATTTAAAGAATTCCTTCTATTCAAAATACACGCGAACGGCGCGCGGACACAGATAATAATATTTGTCAGTACACCCTAAATTTAATTTCTTTACGACTTATCCAACCCTAGGTCTGCTGGAAGAGATTTCTTTTAGAAATTAGCATTATCCTATGTAGAAAATCTTGTATAAGCCGTCAAACAAATGGTATACGTGTAAATGAATAAATAAATAAATAGACAATCACGGTGTTTTTGGCTGAATTCATTTCTGCTTCTCTTCTTTTGTGTTCTTAACTTGAATCTCTCTTAACTCATTGGTTGTATATCTGATTCAGAAAATTTATCGAGCAACTTACTTCAGAATATTACACTTTTTAAAAGGATAATGCGTACTTTAGATAAATCGACTAACCGGTCACAACACTGAAAGGTTAATTTCCAAAAGTGTTTATCTGTTACTTTGAGTGACTCCAGAATGCGAGGAACATTGATACCGAACACGTGTTGCTGTTTATTGCATTCAAAACTGACCTTTTCCACACTCTCACTGATATTCTTGTACCTCTATTTATTTTTACTGAGCTTACGCGAATGTTACGGGTGTAATTTGATAATTGACGCAAAGTTATTTATGTCCACATTACTTTTTATATGCAATGAAAACTCGCTTTACAGAAACATAGTTATAATAAGTATCTATAGGCATACAGCTGTTTAATTTCGATGTAATAATTACTTACAAAAGCACGTCGTTGATTTTTATATGACAAGCTTTCCGCAATGAAGTAAAAAATATTAAAAATTGATTGTGGTTGTGCGTGCCATACAGGGGATCCTAGTGCAGGGTTTTGTGTGTGTAAACGTTCATTAATTACTAGCGGTCCATCCGTACTTCGCACAGGTCGGTATTTATTTTATAACTGTGTAGGGAGCCGACCGCGCGTTTAAGCCGCGCACCTACGTTTTTCATAGATGTGAACTCCTCTCTTCCGCATTTCGGTGCCCTCTCTTTCGTTGTAAATATAGCCTGTTTTACTCAAGGATAAAGTAGCATTTAAATGGTGAAAGTAATTTAGAAATTGGTTTAGTACCGTTTGAGTTTACAAAAATACAAATCTTTTAAAAAAGACATCTCTTTTTAATGTCAATATTCATTTATATGTATGTATACCTCAAAACATTGGAGGGGGAATGTTAAGGTTTGTAGGACGAGATCACGGGCATTATCTAAAGGGAAGAAACTTGCGTATGTTTCTCTTTATCACTATAATACTTTATACTCTAAGCAATAAGATTTTAATAATTTAAATTTTATGTCTTACAACAATAATATTTATAGTTCCAGACAATAGGATTTGTAACCGCAAATTATTGGCGAGTATTTTGAGAATTGCGTGGGGGATTACAGACCATTACAGTTTTGTAATTTCTTGCTAAACATTAGATATTACCATTCTGTGACTGTTTACGGGCGTGTATTCATTTGAGTTACTTAACTCTAGTAATATTATTCGCTTCGGTAAAGCTGACGGGCTTTAAATAGGATTTTTTAAATCAACTTTATTATATTTTTAGTAGCTGGTACCCTTAACTTCATTGGAAGAGTTTAGACGTTTGTTAAGGCTAAGTTTATTTCGTAAAAAGTTCTTACAAAGAAAACTCAAAAAAATGAACGAACTAAAGAATTGAGATAAAGTCGCTCTCGAGTTATGACAAAGAGAAATATTGATTCATTTTAAATTATATTTGTGAATCTATCTAAATAAAACAGACTCAACGTATTACTGCAAGCCAGGGACCCCTCGATTCGCAGAGAGGGCTATTTATTTATTTATTTATTACAGCTACAGCAGGGTCGTTCCCATACTTATTACTTCAGTTAAACAAATTCCTGACTACAATACATTTCGTAAGAATATGTGCAAGTCTGGCAGGACGGGTCCACTTTGACACTATCTTTTACCCTTTTCGCGGGTTCCAAGATGACATTTAGTTTTGGTAAATCCTTTTTTATATTTTGCAATTGTGTAACCATTTTAACAAGGCTTTATCGAAGTTCACGTTATTTACATACACGGTTTCAATTTAAATTAAGAAATGCGAGAATATGGTTTGGTCGATCGTTTTAAGGTACGTAACTCGACACAATTTAAAAAATAATATTATTGCGTACCTAAATTCTTGATTAAATTATGATTATGTCGATACTTTTTAATATGGCCGGCAAAACTTGTGTAATCTCAGATATGTTATATAAAGATAAAACTGTTAGGGAAAGTCAAGTAAGTTTATAGTAACGTTATAACTGTAGGATGATACTAGAGCAAGTTGCTTTGAGATTAAATTTAAAATAAACGTTTGCAATGTAGAAATATTACTTTACTAGCTGTGCCCGCGACTCCGAACAGAATTTGTATGGACGAAATTGTTTTAATTTCCATATCTTTTTTATTTGTACACCGACTTCAATAAAAGTACCCCAGTATACCAGTATACATAGTAAAAATACATCAGTGAGAACCGCATTCAAATCGGATCAGCCGTTTCTGACATTAGCGCGAACAAAGGCACAGAAGACAAAAAATCTAAAAATGCTTGTTTTGGGTTCCATTCCTTAATGCAACCTCCTCCCCCCATATAAGTTTCTTCCCAATTAGAACCAAAAAGAGCCCCCAAGAAATCTTCTTGTTCTAGGGGAAGCTAGCTGAAGAAAGCATGACTTTGTTTTTAAGAACAAAACAATTTGCTTACAAGAAATCTTTACTTACAAACTAGATGTTAAACGAGGTATTAACTCTGTGTCAAAGTTGGCGTTGATCGCATTATACGATGCATATATACGATTTGATTGTGTTCTAAACCCGATGTTTCACAGGCTCACGTTGTTTTAGTTACAAATGTTTGGTTTATTAGTAACTTCAAATCCATTGTACTCGTATACAGTAACCGCGTAGAATTAACTCTCAATCCTGATTATATATATACAACACTTGCTGTATTCAGAACTTTACCATTAATCATGATAGGTACATAAAATAAATCTGTAATTGATCGCTGACGTAGAAGATATACGGAAGAGACTTTTACCAGGGGTTTGCAGTTAGGAATAGAACCGAGAACAAATATTTTTTGAATTTTCGACTGTTTGTCTGTGCCTTGGCTCGTGCTAATCTCATAAGCGGCTGATCCTAATTGAATGCGGATATCACTGATGTATTATACTAAGCTTGGATTGATGCTTGGAGACCCAAAACGGTGCACAAATAAAAAATGTATGACAATTTAAAGAATTTTGTCTGTGGCCTTTAGTTATACTGAACCGAAGCGCGGATAGTCAGTCACTCGTTAATAAATTCTGACGGCATTAAAAAATTACGTACTGTTAAGGAAAATGCATAGTTTACTATATTTCAAGTAACATCTTTGTATCCTTAAGTTTATTAATACTAAGATAATAAATTTAAATTTTTGTCATCACAAAAATTTTATGCCGCTTTTGGATTTCGTGCGATAACTATACTATAAATCCCAGAAACATCTGATTATTTCTTACGTGTAATGCAATGCATCTTACTAATTTCATCATAAAATTACAAATCCAAACAACAAACACGAAACGAAGGAATGCAGTCATACTCTAACAAGTTGTAAGCAGGAAATCCTAATTCGATAATTGTTGAACCTTAAGTCCTCCACTCAGTGCACCTACTAATTTTCTCCTCTGAGGGCAATTTTCACCGGCCACAATAGTCCTTGTTAATGGGGTGAATGGACTGTTAAATTCGTAAACCCTGAAAATTGGTCTCGTAGATTGGGCAATTTTCCCTGACGCACCAATATTAACTTTTCGGAAGTGAAGTTAAGGCGATTAGAGGTTTCTCATGCAAATTTACTGAGATACTAAGCGCAGAATTAGATATGCAAATAAAAGGTG
>DWKC01000303.1:0-13780 GCA_018249195.1 Racta chiria
GAAGTGATTCTTATAATGTCATAAAACAAAGTCGAAATTCGACTTTTTTACAGTTCTTATGACTCCAGAACGGCTGGAACTTGTTAAAACTATATAAACCGCCGATAAAATTACCTTCAGCTAACATTTAAAAAGTACCCAACATTATAGATATAGTTTTAGGATCAATGCATCTTTATGAAGCTTAATCACGTATTAAGAAAATGTATATAAATCATGCCGACAGGCATTTTTAACTGGCTCAATGTACACGGCCCCTAGCACCTTATTCATGAATGAATGTAAGTCGGTAAACCCAAGTAACTTCGACATGCGCTGTTTACCAGAACGCCCCGGTCGGTCGCGGGCTCGCTCCACTGACCCTGAGGGAGTGAATGAACGCAGCTGATTCCAAGATGGCACCAAAATAGGGAAAGGTACAATTTAAACAAATTCATTGACTTGACGCGTTGTTTCGAAGTAAACCTGTGACATTGGTTGGGTGTGCTATGGGTGAAGTTCCACTCTATCTTTATCTACTTTAGCTTCCTCCCATACTACCTACAGGTAGCGGTGGCTTGGAGCGCGTATATCATTTTTCGAATCATGGGGATGCATTTATTAGGTACGCACACGTACCAACTTAAGATAGTTACTTACTTACGAGTACAGCTTACGCATGTATATTCGACAGTTAGTATTCACATTCAATCTAATTATAGAGGTATATTATATGTACATATAAAGTAGGTAACGTGACTTTTTTTATGTTAAGAGCAGGCATATGGACAGACGTGTCATCTGATGATAAGTGATCACCGCCGTCCATAGACATTAACAACACCTGACTGGGTTGTCACTAACGCGTTGCCTGTCAGAAAGGAAGTAATAATCACGCACGCGCGGGGAAGACAAAGAAAGAAGGGAAGCAGTACATCGCTGTAATAATCGGAATCAATCACGTCACTAACTGACTCCAGACACACCAACAATATACCGCTTCAGGATGGGAGACAGAAGAAGAATAGGAAGGAGGAGGACTGAAGGACGGGGAGAAAAAGAGGAGATCTGGCTCTCAAGCCCCTCAAGACTGATTACGGCTGAACAGCCGTGACCACGTGACAAGTATCGTGAGTACCTTCACAATAGCCTATAATGTGCTTGTTTAGTTCACGACAAGACGATTTTAAAATCATATAAACTTTTATCAAATTACCAGGAGAGTAGGTAATATGATGGCTGCCTTCATTTCTATGCATAAAAATTGATATAATCAGCTAGTGCCTCCCTACCTACGAATATTATTTACGTTAATAATCCACCAAATACTTCAATAGGCACTATACTATGTTGTTACAAGTTGTACAATTCGTACTGCTTATCGGACATACGAAACCTAAACAAAAAAATACCAGTTGATATTTAAATTCACGCACAAAGTTGAATCCAACAACTTTCACAATCAATGAAATTGTTTTATCGCGGCGCGAATGGTGAAAACATTACCGTCTCTCTTTACCAGTACAATTAAGCGGCGTGCGACAAGGACAGCTAGCGGAAGTGGAGTAAGAATGGAGCGGGGTTTCATTGATGCTTCCGCCGACGTCAATGGCAGTAAACACAAAGTAATACAAATAGTTTCCGCGAAGATGTGAGATAGTGTTGACGAAATCAAATCTATTTTTAGCGCGAATGTTTTTCTTGTTTTAATTCATGATCTCCTGGTACATTCACAAGGTTTTTTGTTAAGAGCCATTAGTGTTGTACTGTCGGTAGATTGGTAAGGGTAAAGTTCGATTCCAAGTTGAAATAGGTGTTGTTAAGATACGATCATTACTATGATGATAAATGTGTGGTTGTAAATTTGTAGTAGGTACTTTTATTCCTTCGTAAATTAAGTAATTCGTGATTGTGAGGAGTTACAGTAGTTATGGAAGCCTAGCTGTGTGAACTTTGGCCGCGCGCACGGGAGGGCCTAAGTTCGAATCGTGCACGCACCTCTAATTTTCGAAAGTTTTGTACGTATTCATTTGTACAAATATCGCTTGTTTCGGTGTGGGAGCGCATTAAAATAATATGTTACTCTCCCCTTGTAACGCATCATTACGTTTTACAAGCTCCTCTACCCCCAAATTGCGTTACGTAAAACTTGAACGACACCTGTAGAAACCCTGAGGAAACCCATAGAGTTCATCATAGAGTTCTCAAAGTTGTGTGAACTCTACCAATCCGCACTTGGCCAGCCTTGTGGACTATTTATGGTCTGTACACCTCGCATTCAGAAAGGAGACTCGAGTCCAGCTGAAAGTTAAGGGCTACAGTCTGTGATCAGTAACTCCATTCGTTTCATGTTAAAGAACCATGTACCTTAGTATTATTACTGATAAAATATAGGTGTATCTGAGTAAAAATGTATAGATTCTGGAAAATAATTAGTACCGTAAAACAATAGAAATTTAATTTGGGTATATCTACGGTATAAAAAAGACAGTTTTCCGAAGCGACGTGAGACTGAGTTAATAATTTAAGAATCCGTCACAAATTCCAATAGCTTCAACTCATTAATCGCCAAATAAAGGGTACTAGATTCGTCTCTTAATTAAGGAGAGGTCTAAAGCATACCTACTCCAGCATGCTGTCCATTCTACCTCAAGCACTCACTATTGCTGTACTCCCTCGATCACAGAATCGACGCAAAACGGCAAGCTATAAATAAACATTTCTAAATTAATTACCAATTCTACGTCATCCCCAAAATCAATAGAAGATGAGTTGCCTGATATTGACGCAGATCTATCGTGACGTATACAGAGACATTTGCGAAAGGTTGCGTTGAGGCGAGTTGAGTGTGACGTCACGAACTCATTGAGCTCCCTCAAACCCTCGTTAGGTCGCCCACGACCCGCTACGTCACAGGCTGTTTGCGAGCTGAACATAACTAGGATAGTCTACATTGCTGCTGCGTAAACAGACTTAATTATTTTTATTCTGATGTTTCAATGAAACATGGAAATGTGTATCTATCTTTCAAAATCGCAACAATTATGTCGTTATTAAAATTAGGTATTTGACAATTTAATAAAATTGCAGCGACATGGCTGTGGATTTAAATAATTCATCGAATAATACGAAATATTTATATATTCGTTCTGATCAAATCTCAATTTAATGCTATGGATTATCAGCAAAGAAGAATCTCAATAGAGATTTATCGTTTCAAATTGAGATCTGAGAGATGATGAATTTAAACAGAAACCCCATGTCATAGCGGTCCGGTAATAGCTCATTCTATAATTTACACGCACGTGGCAAAAAAGATCGTGAACCATTATCGTTACCATAGAGATTCTCAGAGTCCGATTAATTTCGATGAAAACTGTGTATGGCAAAACAACAAACAATGAAATCGCCGAAGATTGGCGAGCGGGGCCGAACTACTAATTACAAGTAGTAGGTAGGTACTATAGAGTCTATTTAAAATTAAAATTCATTATAATATTTAAAAGATAATGGCAGAAAAATATTTTATTCACTGCCGTTTATACCCCTATTAGCCAGGGATGTTATATTAGATGAGAAGGTATTATGTAAATTTGGGTACGCACTACACAAGTCATTGCAGTAAGTACACATTTCTCCAAAATACATTTAGATATACAGGTTTATGTATTGTATTAAAAACTTTTAAAACGCGTATCTTATCCTATAAATACCTAACTAAAATCATATTTTCAAGAAAATATTTATGCACATTGTGACCCAAATCTCTCAATTCCTAATCTAAAGTATCAATAACAGATGAAAATTATTATATAAAGATTACTTCGATGGCATAAAATACGCCGTCAACACCGCGTAGTGAATGAAACAGTGCGCGTCCGGCCAACAGCAGCGAATGGGAGCGGAAGCCTGCGGTTAGTCCACTTCCTGTTTCCTGCGGGGCCGACAACGTCGCACGCGCAGCCGACCGCGCCCGAACACACCCGAGCACACCCGTGTACACACGAGCGCGCCCGAGCGCGTACGACAGCGCACGAGATTCGAACAGTTTGACATAGTTGAATTGAAAAGTCGTTAGCGCGCTGTCATTGATGCATCTTAAAAGCTCTAGCGATTCGTACAACACTAATAAAAAAAAATTGTACTTATATTATAGTTTGATGCATTAACCCCCGCAAATCGATATTTTAAAAAATGTTATATGAGTTTCTTCACTAATAATTCTTGCGTAATGTGAGAAAGAAAAGGAAACTCTTACAGTCTGTCGGCTTGCGTCGATCGTAAGTGATCGTAAGCAAGAGCAAACGTGGTCGGAAAGTGGAAGAGTTGCCGCTAGTGGCAAAATTCCATGCGAACTTCCGTGTTTCGGAAGCAGCCTTCAGTTATGATTGTTAACGTTAGATGGCAGTGGTTAAGCCTTGTCGAAAGCCTTTTGTAGGCATAAAAAAATCTGCCACTTCTGTTGGCCAGTAATCCCTCCACGAATACACACTGGAACAGCGTGGAATACGCTGCAGGCCTCCTCAGACACCAGGAGAGACCCGTGCGTAGTAGCGGGTTTTAAATGTGTTAAAGCATTAATAAGCTCATTATTGTGAGTAAGTGTAGCAATTGTTGGAGATAATCTATATCTTGTTTTTGTGATAATCTTATTTAAGAGTTATTTGTCAACTTAGTTATATTATTTTATACTATATTATGGATAGATTTGGGGGTAGAGATCGTGCTCATATTTGGTAGTAGAGTTTAGTATTTAGAGTGGTAGGGTAGAGTTCGTTCTATTATTGCCACCACAGAAAATTACCGATTTTCTAATAATACGAATAAAATATTATATTACCTAAGGCTTTCAATAAACAACTCTCAAGAACAAATCAATAATTCTCAATCTAAGAGCGGAATCACTAGAGTTGATTTTGGCATGGCAAAATTAACCAACCGGCTCTAGACTATATTACTATGGTATAATATACTCAAACGTGGCGCTCGATCGAAATCGGTTTATTAATAGATACGATCTATTGTTGCAATTAGCAGATAGCTAAAAAAATGATTTGAGCTACCCAACTTACGTACGTATCTCTTGTTCGACAAATACAGGTGGAACTTAATTATTACCCTGCAATTCGTCGTCTGTAATCTCTTTCGTATTAAGCGACGATCACTTACCATGAAGTGGTTCTTCTGCTTGCTAGTCGGCTATATCCATAAAGATACATAAGATTTTTTTTTAAATCTTAAATAACAGTATCGATGCCAACTCCGACACAGGGAATGCTGTTGCGTGGGGTATATGTATGTAAGATTAATGATCACTCACTAGATTGTGTTATCGATGACATTTATAAATTCATAACGTTAAAAAAAGAAATAGACTAAAAAAGAAATAGAATATAAACTGTCATCAAATTAAAACTACATCAAAATACTGACATAAATGAATCATTTCTCAATATTTTACGTCTTTACTGTTTATTAGTTTTGTACTAAAATCCCTTCTAGCCAGCAAAACTCGTATTGAACGTTATAAAATAAGGACAATAATGTAAAGAACAAGTATAATGCTAATAGATTCATATCTACAACCTACGCGTCGCTAAAGATTTACGGTTTGTTATCGAACAAGTGGCAGTGGGGCTGTGTTCATTCATTAAGAGCTTAACTACAATAACATGAGCGTTGTACAATTTAATTAGTTTCGTTCGGGTCCGCGTTGTCGCAGTGTCGCAATTGGATCGCCTGTCGCTCGACAGAAGCGTAGTGCGCAAAGAGAAGCGTTACGTCTATGGGGTTCTCGTACGTCTTTTTCGCTTATTTTTGGGTGATAGTAAAGTCTAGAATAAACTGATATCTAATTTGTGGTAACGGATATTTAATTTAATTTAGCAATATTTGATAGCTTTATACGTGGGCAGGTACTGCTTAAATTACAAATGAGACTACGACATTAGTAGTAAGTAAGTATATTATAGTCACTTTACTCGTCCTAATCTGTTTAAGGGTATCTAATTTTGTATAAAGGTACTTCAATTTATATTTATAAATAAGTCTTATATACATAAATTTAGTTTACACACTATTTTTCACTTTTTTAGCCAAATATACCCCCACACTCGGATTCCCTAACAACAGTCCACACGACTGCAGTAAAACCTCTTTAGCTCCATCTATATGAATGTATATATGTGTAATATATACATGTATGTACACACACACATATATTTAATAAATTATTTTCTACAAATATTTAAATTTATTATTGGTTTTCATTGATAAATTAATATTTATGAATAGGTATTTTTATTTTTATTCATTATTTCCACTATAACGGATACATCAGTAATTTCTGTGGTTGATTGTAAGACTTAACTTATATGTACTTACCACTCAACTTCCGTTCGCTCGCCCGATCACACTTTGTTAACGCTCTCGTCACGCATTCGCCAGCATACTCCCCATTTCAAACGTGCGTAAAGAAGTTTTACTTCAAAAAATCGTTACCCATGACCAGTGAACAAACATTTATCTGTCACATATCTGCATTGGTCGGAAATCGAAGCCGAGACCTCGCTTCACTGGACCACCAACGAACCTACCTCATACCAACGATTATACGAGTAAAGTGTCACCTCTGTTTCTAACTTAATCTATTAATTTGTTGCGAACCTACGTCGGAGAGATTCGAGGATGGGGGCCGAGTGGGCGACGCGTAGGCGAGTCGACGTAGGCGATTCGGCACCTACACTACAGTGACGGTCGGAAATGTTCGAGTTTGGTAATTAATTTGCGTATCGAGAACGTGACGTTACCGATTTCATCTTACGTTACATCCTATGTTCTGAATACTTCGCAATTCACTTAATTACACATGATCTTTTACGCAATGTTATTTGATTTTAATTTGAATTGGACAAGTTGTCTGCCCGCAAGCAGTGATAGTCTAGCGATGTTGGTATCTCGAGCGGATCAGAGTTTGGTTCCCGCATGCACTTCATATTTTCGAAAAGTTGTTTGCTTATTAGAACTTACCACTTATCAGAATCTGTGGCGCATTGGCGCTGTCTAGAATACCTACCCCAATCCCCATGTAGGATGACATACCACAAAATAATTGGTGCTACGTATTCTTTACTACCCTTACAAAAACGTAAGTCTTCATTCGCATTGGTACTAAAAGCTTTAATTTAGGGCTAAAATGCCGGGGCAATTACGCCGTGATAATATAATAGAGACTCAATATGGTAATAAAGGAATTTGAATTATATTTTTGATTTAGCTACTAAGATCTCGTTTGGTGTTAAGCTCATATAAATCCGAGTCAAGTAGCAATAATAATAAGCCTATTACGACTGCATCCAATATCATAATAGGATTTCTTTAAGTAGCCAATAAATAAATACGTTTAGAAGCTTATCGCGTAGTTATATACCTGTAGATTACTTATGTAGTAATGGAATCGTGATATTGTGTCTGTATGTGATATTGAAACATTCGGAGTATTAAGGCGACTATTGTATTATTATATTTGAATGTACTTGATTTTGATTACGTAATAACGTTATATGAAATTAATCATTTTTATAGATTAAAACTTTTATTGCGCTGATGTACAAAAGTATTAAGTACAATGTATTTACTGAAGATAGTTGTAAAGTGACGTTTCGCGTCATAGCTATGCCGTGACACCTGTCACTAGGTAGTTGACAGTAGATGACAATAAATAATACAGATATCATATATATTAATCTATGTCGCTAACATATTATTAAAAAGTCTATAACCTAGATGGTTGTGACCTTAGCTGCGATGCTAGGAGCCCGGGTTCGATTCTCGGGTAGACATCTATAAATATGACAAAAATATTTTTTCTCCGGTTACGGATGTTTAACAACGTTTACAGTAACCCTCTATGGCCAGAGATTATTTTTTCTATCACATAAATATCAGCCTCGGCCAGGAAAAGAACTCGGGAGCCTTTATTTCTACGGTACTACAATTTAAGCTAAATCGAAGTAAAATTATCTTATTAGATCATATATTTTTTTACGATGAATTGTAATTGTACAAATTAACTGTAAATTGTAAGTATAACATAAATATAACACAATAATTATTGTTATTTTTGGTCAAGAATTTTAATTAATGGACATATTATAAAACTATCAATATCAAAGTATTACTAAATTAGCCCGTATTTTTGAATCACTTTACGTCACCAATACTTACATAAGACGTACAGCATTTGTAGTTCGAATTCACAACGAAATAATTTGAAAGACCTTGCGTCCTCGCTCATGGCACGAGCATCGTACAGGGGGCGCCCCCTCCCACTAACCGCCATTCATGAACGACGGGGGAGAATTGTTACTTATTGAGAAGTATTTGCATAATCATATTCAAAACCCGCCATAGAATTAAGAATGGCCGTGTTTGAATCAAATCCTATCTTTTGCGTAGGACTCACGAAGTCATTCATGAAGATTAGAATTTCTTAATATTTAATTATAAACTAGCTTTTATTCATATGTGGTTCAACCATTAATGGCCCACTAATCTAATTTTAAAAATTTGATTATATATTATATTTTCTTATTATGATTATATATTACTCCGTATACTAACTATGTGGTATACTTATAGTATAGTGTAGTAATCCTAAGTGTGGGAACAGCGATTACCTACCAAGTACCTACTAAATAGTAAAAATAACTAAATATATAAAAATCCTTTAGTAAATTTTAACAACGCCATCTATTTAACGTAATTGTGAATGTAAACCATTCAGGGCTCTTCTTAAAAACACCTCAATTGCAGCGATTAGAAGTTTATGAGTAGACACGTACTGAAAATTACAATTTCATGTAACCTCGACAAAAAATCCTTATAAAAGTAGCCTCATTTACCAAGAGCTGGAGATCTTGAAACGGTTCAACAAATTGCCTCGAGTCATACTCATAACTGAGAATACTTTCGATTGAATGACCTTAAAAACAACTAGATCAAAATTTTCTAATCAAAACTTTCGATTGAATGAATGACCTTTAAAAAAAACTAGATCAAAATTGGTTTACTTGATTGAAGCATTGTAACGGTTTCAAGATTTATTTGCTACTAAAGGTTACAGGATGCGTGACTACGGCACAGTTGCTTCACTTAGGATGCTGCCGGGCTATTAGCTCATACAGCAACATATTTTCTATATAAAGTTATATTAAGTCAACAAGGTCAAGATGCAAAAACGAAAATCCGGCTCGAAGGACCATAACTATGTTCAGCGGACTGTAGTTGAGGCTGGCTCCGTGCCGAAATTGTAGTTTAGGCGATGAAGAGATAAAATTATGGTGTAATTTATTATTTTCGCAATATATTTGTTTTACGACATTTTTTTAACAGTGTATTTAAAAAAATCATGTTTTTAATTATAAAAATATAACAATTTAATATTGGTTGCCAACAACTGCTTCTTCCTCTTTCTCCTCATTCATAAGTCAACCTTCCCAATCTTTTTTTTTATCGTTTATAAGTTACACAACGCTTGACTACAATGGTAAGTGGTGATGCAATCTTCGATGGTAAAGCGCACTAACTTAGTAAAAGCCTATTCACTCTTGACTTGAAGACATTTAAATTATAATCGAACGGTAATCTGTTAGTGTTCTGACGCGGTACGTTCTTTGGGTTTTACATTACATTTACATTTACGGTGGTTGGACATTGACAGTTGCTTCAACAGTGCACTACTCCCCTTCACTCTTCATCTTCCCTGCGCTTGCAGATGCAACTGGTCTATCTCGGGCCACACCTGTGCCTAGTGATGTTAGTGTTCATGCGTGGCGGCGATCACTTACCCTGAGGTGACCCGTCTGCCCCTTTGCGCGCTTATAGCATAAAAACCTATTAATGGATATACCTCCCGCATAATCAATGTGAGGCAAACTATTAAGTTGAGTAATCTATATGGCGTCGTCTATGGGAAGGCGCTGCGTAGGCGTAGTAGCGTACATAATACATTAGCAGATAATACATAATTATAAGTAGGTTCCTACGAGAAGAGTATAGAAAAACTTTGAGACAAATTGCTACTTAGGTACATATTTGTATTACCATGATGAAATCGATAGCATCCCATCCTCATCCCATAATGGCCCACTAATGTCAATGGATTTTTCCTCAGAACTGAGGAGGCTTCGAGCAAACTCCACCACGCTGCTCCAGTGCGGATTGGTGGAGGAGTTAGTGGCCTACCCAAGTATCGGTATCTTTTTGTGCCGCCCCAAGGCTTCCGACATGACTTAACGATTACTATCTAATGATAACAACCAGGACCGACGGCTTTACGTGCTCTCCGAAGGCCAGAATCATTCATGATTTTTTGCCACTAGCGCCACACCCACCCATCCACCTATCGACCGCGTCCGCTGTTGTTTAACTTAGTTGATCATTTAGGATTGACGCCATGCTGTTGTGAATTATAGTGAGAATAAAATTACCCACGCAATAAATAATTACACTATCATTTACGTTGCTAGCCAGGACGAATCTAATAAACACAAACTCGATGCATTCTATAGCATATCAGAGTCCCGACACCTATCTTCCTATTCTTCTACCCTAGTGGTCTATTCTACTGGTCTCTCCTCCTAACTGACGAGACTAATGGTCTAAGTGTATTGACTACACCTACAAATTTCATTAAACATACAACCAGAAGTGGGTATGTAAATCAAATTGATAGAATCTATTAAATAGATCGAAATAATGAAACAATAAATTCTGGTTAGTGCAAGTGAAGTAAAGACACGAAGACAGCATTCTGTAAAGACACAAAATTAAGGAAAAGTCACACCCGAAATGTTCGATTGCATCGTGAACGGCGAGTTACGTTGATGCGGCGAAAGCGTGCTTGAGCGTGTTAAATTGTGGTGGAGGGTGAACTGGTGGTGGGTGAAGGGTGGTGGGAGAAGGGTGGTGGGAGACGGGTGGTGGGTGGCGGTGGTATGGGAGTTGCGTGGGCATGAATGAGCCCACCACGCGCCGCGCAGCCGCCTCGTGGCCGTGACTCACGTGAGGAACACCAGTGGCCCTTACATAACTTCTTTCATGAATCAATTCAGTAACGGCACGTAACGTAACGTTTGCTGTGTTACTTCTGTGTGCTTTTTCCTTTTCCGTGACAGTCATTAACTCAGGAACTAAGACGAATTCAGGGTGGTAAACGGTCGCCGTCACTAACGCACGTCAGAAAAACCGTAGGTATAATCGCCACGTTGCCGAACAAGAAAGAAGAACTGGCTCTCAAGTCATTGAACATGACGACCTGTTTGGCGGCTGGAAAAAGCCTTCAAGAAGGTGTAATAGTAAGCTTATAGCTAGTAATAGTGAACTTAATAGCTAAAAAGCTATTGAGCTTGTTACCAGTGAGTCATTAATATGATTCGCTAGCTAAAACCCAAATTTTAGCTCATACACATATCATATCATACAGCTTGCTCCAACACATTGCTTCACTGCAGATTATGAAGGCGTAGCTGGGGAACCCAAGCCTCGGATTTTTGTTATGTCGCCGAAAGGCCTCCGGCATGGATTGGCGACTGCTAACTAGCATTAACAACCGGGGTAGATTGTTTACGTGCCTTCCGACGCACGGAATTGTTGAAGAATTTCCCGCTATCGCTTAACTCGATAGCTCACACAATCAACAGAAGAAAACACTATGAACGGTTGGTACTCGTTACCTGTGCACAACAAAGTATTAAATATTTATTTTTTTATGTTATAAATGGGCAAACGAGCAAACGGGTCACCTGATGGTAAGAGAGCACCGCCGCCCACGGACATTAACAGCACCAGGCTGGAGTGTCACTAACGCGTTGTCTGCCAGGAAGGAAGTGATAGACCGTAGACAATAAATAGTAGATATACCTCATAGTATTTATTGACATTTACAGTGGGTGTTTGATATCAGGTACTGTTATGAAACCTGGAAGAGTGGAGTTAGTGGGCTGTGCCGCCCACTGCTGGCGTGTAATTCTAGGCTGCACTAGGTGTTGCGTAGGTAGGGATGTGAAGTTTATTAAGTTCGCGTCATATTGAAATAACAAGACGTTTGTAGACGAAGGTAAAGATCAATATTGTAATACTAGCTGTTCCGGCGGACGTTTTACTGCAAACTGTTTTTGTAAAAGCATCAGGTACTCTAGATCTTAAATTTTTAGATACCTTTATGTAATACTATAACTCCATAAACTTCACTTGACTTGGACACTAAATCCTCCACTTATCCGGATCCGAGCAGCGTGGTGGAGCATGCTCTAGGACACCTCAATCCTAAGGAAAGACTCATAGTGCCCACATTGACCTATTCATGGATTGAGGTCAGCACAGTAAAACCTTTAGCGTTCCTAATGTGCGTTTTGGATGGTGACCACTGTACTCGTCATCATTGCCTTGTCTAACTGGTTAACATAGGATAGTATGGCAACGGGGATCATTCTATCAAGCGCCATAGCAACCTAGGCTAGGGTCTATCACTGTTTTCGGTGTATTCGAACAAGGCCGGTGTTGTCAGCGGACGGACGGGAGCGCTATCTCGACATCGCCGGTGTCCGGCCGGACGGACGCGCGTCCGGTCGACCGATTGCTCTGGAATCCACGCTGTCAGACCACGTAGGTAACAGCAATTATAACGGCTGCTCTGTCTCCGGGGCTCAGAGGATACCAATTACCAACTATTCACTGTTTAAATACAAGGAGGAAGAACAGTTGTCAATTTGAGAGCTAGACAGACTGATCCAATTAACAGACTTCGGTCAATATAACGTTGTTATATTCTTATTCTTACCCCGGCGCCAGGATTCCCTGTCTGATTCCTTTTGTTAAGGCATGTGGATGATGTACAACTCAAATAACACTCATGGCACAAGAACAAACATTTGTCACTTAAATATCTGCTAAGCCGGGAAACGAAACTGGGACCCCTTGTTTCTCAGGCAACCGTATCAAGGTCTCAGACGACCCTATCAAGCTACATAGCCTAATAAGTTAAACTAATCTAAATAGGTATATTGTATGTAAAGTTAGGTAATCGAATAAATTTAAGATAGATGAAATAATAACCCAGCGCGCTTCTAAAAGCACCTATTTTATAATGATTCGTACCCAAACGGTAAAAATAGAATCCTAAGACTAAGACTTGAATCTGTCCATCTGTCTGTCCATCGTTCATAAGCCTCTATCTCCTTAGCTTTAATAACCAAAGTTTGTTACGCCATACATGGGCGTATCCTAGGCTGTAGCCAGCTGGAATCCGGGATGTACGTGAAGTTGTCAAAGAAGCACATGTCTTATATAGTATTAAGAATTCAATGCAGATAAAAATAGGTCCTCCCCTGAGTCAGAAGCTGGGTACTCCATGACCCATGATGACAAGATACTGTTTTCCAGGTTATCTTGTAAACCGTAATAAGTAGACGCATGAAACTTTAGTCGTGCCTGCGAACGCGTTCGCGTAGAGTTTGTATAGACGGTGTTCTTGAAATTGTCATATCTTTTTTATTTGTGCACCAATTGCTAAAAAATATCTTCCTTGTACAGACAGCGGTCAATTACAGATCTATTATATGTATGCTCATGAAGGATTACACGGCGCGGCGATATGGAGCCCTTCATGTGTACCCTATCGCACTTGGCTGCTTTTTTTTCAACAACAGTTATAGCAAGTAACCTAACACACAAGCCGACAAAGCTATACAAATTGAACTTTCCGACTCCCGCGCATCTCGATAACAATAAAAAGTTATTG
>DWKC01000304.1:0-13776 GCA_018249195.1 Racta chiria
ATCCCAAACTAAGCGTTAGCTTGTACTATGGTGATCAGACAACTGATAAACATACATATATATTTTTAAATACGTACATAAATAGATATTATTACACCCAGACACACAGAACAAACATTCCTGTTCATCACAGAAAAGTTTGTCCCAGCTGGGAATCGAACCCACGACCTCCGGCTTAGCAATTAGGTTCACTAACCGCTAGACCAACAGGCCAGTCATGAATGTAAGGGTTCCTATTGAACAAGTACTACCTAAAACTTCTTTCAATAACCTTCAACGAAAGCCACTGGCTTTATCACAGTCGTAAATAACTCATTTCGTTGATAAGCTTATTGTCTTTGAAACGAGTTGTGTCTTCGTTATGGCCACTTATCTTATTCATAGATCCAAGTATACTTGCTACGTTTGTACCTGCAGACTAAATAAAGTTAAAAGGCAATATTTTAAGGAAACAATTAGGTTTATTTAGTTAACATGGGAATTTAATGCTCAAGACGGCGGAGGTAACAGCGTCAAAAGATAGCGCGGATTTGTTTTAAGCGTTACTGTTTTGGACAATACTTCTTTCTTCTTTTAGCGTTGGGTTTTACTTATTTAGAATGTTATGTTATTTACTAATTTCAACATAAATAATACTTTTAAGTCAACCAGTGAACTAGCAGTAGCCAAGCGGCTTGAAAGTTGGTCTTTGAATTGACATCAGTGCCGATGCGAGTCATTCACTCGCCTCGAATTTACAAACGTTATGTGCGTATTACGAATTGTCACTTAATTCGATGGAGAAAATCGTGCGGAAACCTGCACACTTTAGAATTACCTATAAAGTTCTGAAAGGTGTGTGGAGTCTACCAATCCGCACCTAACTAGCGTGAAGGCCAGCCTGTGACACGTTGTGAGAGGAGACCCGCGCCCAGCAGTGGGACAGTTGTGGGTTACAGTGAGCAAACTAGTCAACGGTTACACTGAAATAACTCTGAAGAGTTAGATTCGTCTATATGGCCCCAGCTTGTCTTATTCATGAAGTATGTATATTCACGTTGTATAAAACTGTATTCTCAATTTTGCACGTTTTGGTCCACAGGGTGGGCGGGGGTGTACAGCGCAGCGCCACCCATGCCGAAATGCCGCACCGTGGGGGCACCATAGCCGAAAGGTATGTTCATCAACGTTTTATACCAAAATGAAGCATAGCGGAGTCCACCTCATGGATTTTTTTCACTATATATATAGCTCATTAACACACACACACACACATACGCTGACACACTCGGTTTGAAGAGTGTGTCACAAAATCATTCGTGAATTGTGCGTTAACCGTACCTGTTAAGAATTAGCTCGTTAAATTTGGCTACATCTATGCATTGACAACTTTAGCGCCTTAACGCATTAAGCAGATGTAGCAGGGGTTGATTGATTAACTTCCATTTCAAATGTTATGTTTTTAAACCTACACGAAAGAAAAATTCACTGTATTGAGGATAGAATTATCAACAATACCAATATAGTTAGTAAATATACGGGGAAATAGGTAATTACAGTTTATTTCTAGTCAGTAATCTGTATGTGGCGTTGCAGCCTCAGATGTGGCTTAGTAGGGGATACAAGCCCGTATTCATTTAGTACGATTTCAGTCTAAAAGTGCGTGTCACAAAAATGGATTTTCCCTGTATGTATTTGTATGTTACCTGTACGATGTTCCATATTTTTGAGATTGTGCTCCTAGACTGAGATCAGTTAAATAAAATCCTATCTCGAGATTGCGTTCTCTGCCTGAGATGAGTTTATTATACACTCGACTTGAGCGAGAAGATAACATAACGCAGGTTCACTGACATTGTCCATTCGATTAATCGATTTCTATTTTGATTTTGACTTGTATACAAACGTTCAAGAGTAATGGAATCTCGATTGTACGAATTCTCATGTTGTAAAGAACGGTCTTTGTTTTTGTTCTGCAACCATTTTGATTTTATTCGTAATTTTATTTCATCAGTCGGGTATCTGGATTGTTTGTTAGTTAATGGGGTTTCAAAATATACGAATAACTACTTTCATTTTTAAAGTTAATGCTCTTGTGTACATTTTACTATACACTTGTTGTATTGACGCTGGAATGTTTTTTGAGTTGACTGCCAATTTCATTCAAATCAGTCCAGTGGTTTTTTAGAATTTCTATTCCTTGTATGTTACTCGTACATCCCTCCAAGTATTGTATTTATATATATGTATAAATAATTAAATATCTTTTGACAACTCACACACGGCCATCTGGTCCCAAACTGAGCGGTAGCGTGTACTATGGTAACTAGACAACTGACAAACATACATATATATGTTTAAACACATACTTAAATAGATATAATTTCACCCAGACACATAGAACAACCATTCGTGTTCATCACAGAAATGTTTGTTCTGGGTGGGAATCGAACCCACGAATACCGATTTAATAGTCAGATTCACTAGCCACTAGACCAACAGGCCAGTCATATGTTATTTATATATATACAATATATTATATCGCACGGGTTATTGAGATTATGTAATGTCAGAGATAAATATATGATAAATAAATCTCATAAAGACAATCAAAAAGGCAGCCTTTAATGTCTTTCCTCATTTAGTTGAGCTAATGTTTATGATGCGTACTTAGTTTTATTTTTTATGAGGATCAGTAAGCTACTTAAATGTAATTAGTTAGTATGGGTCAACTAAGTCGCTGAAATAGGTTACTGTACGGTAATTGACCACGGGTTATAAATATGTAATCTGCAGCGACTTAGATTTTAGTGTTTCATCGTTATAATCTAATACGGGTACATCGGTAGAAGCTTCAGAATAAGTAGGATAATGTTAATTTGTTATTTACAAAAATCTTCTTAATTTTTGTTTATTACTAGCTGACCCGGCAGATATTGTTCTGCAATGTGTTATGTTATATTCTAACCGAAATAAGAGGTGGAATGAGGAGGAGGTATAAATGCTCAGTGCATTGAATATCTTATGTGCATTATAGTTTGGTTAAGGATTGTTTAAATCGCTCCAGCCGTTTTCGAGTTTTGCGATTCAACACATTTGGCCATTCATTTATATATAGATATCTATAGATATTATGTATTGTATTGATATCTAAAGATATCAATAAGCTTACAATACAGTAATTTTGTTTACTGCTTGATTCGGGCATAAGAATATTGGCTTCAACTTGATGGCTCATTACTACTGAGCACTGGTCCATTCTCGTCTCTGAGGAGGCCTAGAACAAACTTCACGAAGCTTCAATGGGGTTCGGTGAAGGGGATTGTGGCCTACCCTAGATGCGGAGGTTCTTATGCTGCCGAAAGCCACCGGAAAAGCTTAATAAAAACATTAACGGTTCTCTATCTATTTTCCAACCGTCCAGGCTGTTGCTTAAGTCGACCGATCTCTTACGATCGACACAAGCCTACGTTAGGTTATGCAAACACTAGATTCATTATTAGTTTGTGTTTTCAAAATGCCGAAATTTTTGGTGTATCGCATAATCAACGAAACAAAAAGCGTGTGGGAAGTCCTGAGCCCACTGGTGGGAATTGATAAGTGTTGAAATTATAACAAAGTGTTCGTTTTTTTTTGTTATCGAGAGGCAAGTCTTTTAGTGATACCCTAACACACAGGTGGCGGGTTATGTGGGATTTCTATCCGACAGATCTATTCTCCCCGAGCAGCCGTTCGAAGTATATGGGGAGGCAGCCTGATTTAGTGTGAACGTAACCGTGTCCCCCCTGGATATGACCAATGATAGAACATTGTTGTTATGTTTTAGATATTAACATTTAAATTGCGAATTGTATGTTTGTGTTGTTTACAGGCTGGCGGCTCTCCAGGCGGCTGGTGCGAATGACTGGCGTGCCCGCGTGTGCCGGCTGAGTCCAGAGAGGGAGGACTCGAAGGCTATCGAGAGGGCAAAGAACAGAATCAATGTTAGTATCTATTTTTAATGATAGATGATAATTAAACAATCTCATTTTCTCCTTTACTATGATCCACTGTGTTGCATGGACAACGCAAATAACAAACATGATCCGAAAACAATTTTATCTGTCTCAGAAATTATTCAATAAATAAATATAATTTTAATTTGTAAGCACCTTTTAGTGCGCCACTGACAGCTGTTATTTTTAGAATAATTTTCACTAGTTTTCACAAATTCTAGTAGCAGATAGGTATCTCGCTTGGTTTTTGAATGCACAGTGTTCATAAGATAACTTCAGTTTTTTTTAATTGAAGTTGTATGAATCGTTAATAGCAAAGAGACAGTGCTAAGTGAAGATAAATCAACAATTAAAAATGTAAATTGATCGTCGAGTGCGTCAGTTAATTTAAACCACAGACGTCTAGATTGTTGGAGCGTCTAAACGAATATTACTAAACTTTAATTAGGGATTAACAAACAAACAAACGCATTTCGTAGTAGACTTTGTTTATTTGCAAAGTGTTATTTATAGGACCCTCTAGGACCCAGATATAATCAGCTTAACCTTCTTATGTATAAAAATGAATTGATGGTCGTTAGGTTCGCTAAAACTCGAGAACGGCTGGACCGGTTTTAACAATTAATTCTTTTGTATGCTCAGGGTAGTTTAGGTATGGGTAACTGTGCAGAAAGTATGGGTTAACAGTACAGAAAAAAACTGTTCTTGGAGTATCTTATATGCCTCTAGGAAATCAGATAACTAAAATAGATAGCAAAACCCTCTATAGCAAAAGTTATTCTATGTACTGAGCATTTACCATAGCAGTTAACATAGTTTTTCAAATTTTTATTGATTTAACGTATTTTATTGCAGAATTACGTTTTCCGGGTCAGCTAGTTCTTCAATAAAGTTGTCTATGGCTCTGTTAAATAATTACAGAAAATTACTTAAACATAAAACAATTATTTGGTGTCAAAATTAAATTGCAATGGCTTCGCAAACTATCTATACTTTAAGCAGGTCAATGACACGCTTAATGATCAGTTGTCAAAGCGTATATTTTTCTTATTAACGACGTGTACCTTATAAATCTCAGCATAATCCGTTATTTTCTTATAATATTTGTACCGACATCAAAACTAATGGCTTTCGTTTGCTGAATGTATATTCCCGTTGGAATTACGTACTTTTATTTGCTTTTGCGTTTAAAATGTTATATGGTATTAGGGTACAAGCCCCTGTTATCCCCTGAAGCGTTTTACGCGACGCTATAAATCTTATATACCTCTCTCAAGCATGGTGGTTAGTAAAGTCGAGATAAAAACACTATGTATGAAGTGGCCCCGCTAGCGATTGTCATAATCACGTAGAAACCGTGCTGTGACTAGCTCGGAGGGCGAGTGAGTACCCTCAGTCGCGTCGACCTTGCGTCGTTCCCTCCCCCAAAGGGCGTTCTATTGTTTAAGACGAATTTTACAACATGTCACGATACGACTCGTAAATTTGAAGTGATATGTGCTTAAGGTTCGTCACTTGATGTCGCGAGGACATGTTGAGGGATACCTTTACATCGCACAAGTTACACATTAAGAACCACGATGTCTGATGGCACTAGTAGTAGGGAAGTTTATATTAGAACAATTGGGAATACAGTGTTCATCAGTCCTATAGGCCTTAAAACTATTACTACTTACTAAACTTCTAGATTATTAAATTCAATAATATATCAATTTTATTATCTCTTTCTTGTATTCGCTCCGGATTACGTCACTGTGACATAAGTTATGATAGAAAATCGTTATTTAGTACTGTCAAGGACGTATCAGAGAGAGATATCCCCTATATTCGCATTTAGGAACTTATTATTGTCTGAGTTGAACTAAAACGGATTTAAATAAAATTACAGTTATTGGAATTTGTTCTGTTACAAAATAAATGGGTTAAAAGAACTCTCAAAACTCGTCTATTGTTTAAGTTGAGTTTTGTGTAATACTTTCGCTTGAAGATGGGTTTATTATTTTATTTAATCAATGTTTTGTTGTGTATTTTTAAATACATAGCTATTTATACCTAATCTATTAAAAGTGTACCTATATGTAACTAATAATTAATCTTACTAATATTGTAAATGCGAAAGTTTGTGCAGATGGATGAATGTTTGTAGCTCTTTCACGCAGAAACTACTGAACAGATTTAAATGAAATTTCACACAGAGATTGTATTCTAGAATAACTCATAGGGTACTTCTTATCTACATACAAGGGCGAAGCCGCGGGTGGAAGCTCGTTTCATTTAATTGTTGAAAAAATGTATTAAATAACTTGAATGAATAAAATTTAGCTAGGTGCGTATATTATAAGATTTAATACTTAATGATTTTATATACCCGTTACGCATTAGAATACTAAGTGGGGCCCGACATCTTACTTTCATCGGGGCGTAATATCAGGTGTGATTGTTATCGAACATTAAATTATTTTATGAAAAAAGAATGTAAATAATACATAATAAATAAAATACGTAAATATATTTTTTATCATTAATAAGTTAACGCTTGACTACAATCCCACCTGATGGTAGGTAAGTAGCGATGCAGTCTTAATAGTGTATGTCAAAATAATGCGATACTATAATTCATCATTGCAACCCATAACTGTCCCAGTAGTGTGTTGCAGGCCATAGTGCACCACGCTAGCTAAATGCGGATTGGTAGACTTCACACGCCTTTGAGGACTATGAGAAGTCTCGGGAGTGCAGGTTTCCGCACGATGTTTTCCTTCACCGTAGCAAGCGTTAATCAACTTCTGATACGCACATAACTTTGAAAATTAGAGGTGCGCGCAGCAGGATTCAAATCCTCCAATCCAATCCAAAATCCAATCCCGTGACCTCTCGTTTATGAGACCAACGTTCAAACCGTTAGGCTATCACTGCGTACATTATAATTATAGAGCGTGAATCTCAGCGAAACACTCCCCTGCAAATTTTTAAGCGGAGCTTTGACGCAAGCCTAATGAAACGAAGCACGATATTTCCGCATTAATACCTAGTACCGGCCGAAACGAAATGGCACCCTGCGGTTTGATTTAATAATGCTTAATTAGCGACGACCCGCACTTTATTTTATGTTTGTTCGTTTTTGACTTTAAATAAATAATTAATAAATAAATATCTTTTGGACAACTTAAACACGGCCATCTGATCCAAACTAAGCGTTAGCCTGTGCTATGGTGATCAGACAACTCATAAATAAACATATTTATTCTTGAATACATGCTTAAATACATATTTTTTCAACTAAAATACATATTCCTGTTCAACACGTAAAGTTTGTCCTGGGTGGGAATCAAACCTACGACCTCCAACTTAGCAGTCATGTTTACTAAAATAATATAAATGTTAGCAACTAACTCGTTGCCAATCGACACGGAAGCGATGGACTATGGCAACAGTCGTGAATAAATGCAACGCAAGTTGATACAATGTTTCCTTGTCAAATTATGTTATCGTGTTATGTAACACTTTGTCGTGACTAATCCAATAACGAGATTGTTATCATCGCGTGACACAATTTGCAGAATAGCAAAACATAAATCTGCATTAATAATGAATAACTTATCTTTGCCAAAATAAACGCCTTATGGTTAAGGCGGTTTCTCACTGTGATCTTTACGAGTCTGCATCGCTGTAGGAAGACCGTACTTATTTAAATTATTATTAGAGTTCAAATAGGCTTTGCTCAGAATCTCGAGATCGATACACATGAACACGTGTAATGGGAAAAGCATTAGTGACTCGGCCTCCGATTGCCGACAGAACCTCGCATCCTAGGCTATAGATAGGCGAACGGCCTATGAAGATCGTGTGATCGGAAAAGTTAAACGCCGTCGGGCGCGGTCGGTAGGAGGATGGGTGACCGCTATTGGCAAAAAATCATGAGAGCTTCCGTGCTCCGGAGGACGCGTTAAATAGCAATCGTTAAGCCAAATGATCGTGAGGCCTTCGGGTGGCATAAACACTTCCGACACTTGGGTTGAGCACCAATCCGCTCTGAAGCAACGTGGTGGAGTATGCACTAAGCCTCCATAGTCATGAGGAGAGACCCGTCCTCAGTGGTGGGCAATTAATGGTCAAACATTAGAACTGTTTGTAAATTTACATTTGAGAGATTCCTTCACATTCCATAGGAAATCAGTGGGTTAACTTAACTGTCAATGATAACGTACAACTTCTTATGTCATAAATTACTCATAAACGGTCACTTTACTGTAAATAAAATGTAACTTTTATATCATTAACTTAGCCGATGTAATGGACGGTAGTAAACGATTAATTTTAGGAAAACACTAATTACTGTTGAATTTTGTACTAAAAGCGTCCAGTGTAAATCTGGTGTGGTGCAATGTAATTTCAGCTCTATTTTAACAGCTTAAAGACTGTATTGTAAAGCAATAGGATTGGGTATACAATTTAGGAAAACGTCAAACATTAACGAACGGCTTTTGTCAACGTCATATCATCTTGACGTGACTGGTAATTTCAAGATGGCCGCTTTAATTTCCAAGTGCGTTAAATGGTATTGGCAGGGTTGAAAACTGAAGCTTTTAAAACGTAAGATTTGATCAGACAGGAGAGATTAGGTATTCTTTATAAGAAATAAAATTGTACCTAATAGATTTCTGTAGGTTTACGTTTTTATAAATAACTAGCTGTGCACGCGACTTCGTTCGCGTTTGAATTTAATCTTCTTATATATTTCTTGTATGCGTGTCTGTCACTGCACTCCTCCTAAGCGACTGGACCGATTTTGTTGATACTGCGATGTAGTGCCATCTGTCGAAAATTGGTCGTAGCAACTTAGAAAGAAACCTTCGTGGGCTTATGCACAACAACTTTGGTAAAGATCATCACATGATCAAATGCATAGTTTACGATTTTATAAAGGACATACAGACAAACATTCATTTTTATATATATAGATATATACACAGATTAAAATACACTAAGCATCAAGTTGGATCACACTCAGCGATAACTGCGGCAGAACCACAGCACTGGTATTCTGTGCGAACCATTTCGGTGCGTAGTTCTAGTGCGCATATCACTGATATATTGTTGTAACGATCTTGTGTCTACTTGTTTGTATGCTAGTCCTAAAAAAACAGATGATCCTCCCATGGTGCATGTTCGTCAGAATCGATCTTGATCCAGGCAATTTTGAACTCTAATAATAATGATATTAAAGTCAATTAAACTTGTGAATTAGGGAGTACTTCCGTGCTTCGGAGGGAACCTAAAGTAGGTCCCAGTTGTTGTCGTTATAATTTATTGTTGAAGCCTGCTCGGAAGCATTTGGGTGGTTTAAAGTTCCGACATTTGGATCAGCCTCCACCAATCAAATGGAGCAGCGAGAGGAAGTATAGGTACTCTTGGCCTCTTCAGTTAAGAGATTAATAGGTCACTCATTAATGTGTTGAAGCCATAATATATTATTACGAACCTACGAACGCGTCTGCGTACAGATCTCTTCCTACGGTGCGAGCTCGTCCATGACAACACAAACCGTGGGAAACCGATTTTACGGAAGCGATGTTGGTGGAAACTTTGTTCTAATTTAATTTTGACAGTGTTCCCACTCATTTATAATGCCCGTAAAAGACCAAGCGAAAATTTAACTTTTAGTCATAAAAATATAAACCGTGATGTTACGTCGTGAATATTATCCGCAGTATTATGTTTTCAGTATTAAATTCAGTTTTTTTTAAAACAAAGTTTATTGGATTTATAAGACTTGGGAACAAGAGAGTGGTTTGTGTGGTAACATTGACGTTGTTTTTACATACAGAGACATTGACAGAGGAATCATTGAATAATAAATAAACACTCACACATTCACTGACGCCGCAGCGCACTTCTACCGCACTACGAGCAGGTACCTATGGCACGGGTGAAAAACACAATATATATATTGTGTGTGTGTGTGTGGTTAGCAGGTAGAGAAGTATTATATCGTATTGTAGTTCAATAAAGGATAAATATATATATGTATATAAACATATATAAAAAGGGAAGCTTATCATTTGCCTGATCACCATAGTTTAAGCTAAGACTTAGTTTAGGGTCAGATGGCCGCATGTGAGTTGTCTAAAGATATTTAGTTATTTATATATTTAGTTCTGTCACATAAATGTCTGCCCGGCTAATCGACCCCGAATTTGCCCGCGTAGATGTATGTAGATATAATACATATACCTATAGTTTAGTATTTTGTCTTCAGAATCACCCGATTGGGGTCCAAAGCTGGTATCGGACCGGTCGTGGTACGGCGTGGGGTCCAGTCTCCGAGCAACGTGCGCCACTCCACCATCACACCCACCAGCCAACCTCACGTTTGCACTCAATGGTAGAGAGGTTGGTATCTAACATTATATTTTGAACAATCATTTCACACATCACTACAAAATAAAGCCTAAATAACCGCACTCAGAGTCGTCAATGGATACTTAAATAAAGAACAGAATCAGTATATAAATTCGGTACTAAGAAGCGATTTAAGAATCTATTAACATTGACTATAGGTATAACATATTAAACAGCCCCTTTTCTGGCAAAATATTATACCAAACGATCTTATATTAAACACCGCGTGATGTACCAACCGATGGCTTCGAATTATGATATGACGCAATCTTAAATAAACCAATCACGATGCATCATTGTGACGGTCTTCCGTCCCTCTTACTCGTGAATTTGGGCTTTGACAAAAATAAATGTTTGCACACTTTTTTTGGTCATATTAGATTAGACGTCGGTGGCCTACGTCATCGTTATCATTGAAAGTGTTCTGAGACGTATCTGCGCTGCGTATACATCCCAAAAATAAATTGGTCTGTACGACTCAACCGCCACGCCGTAGGTACTCAATTAAGTCTTTGGAATCCATTGGAAGCATTATTGACTCCGGTTGATTCAATGATATACTACGTCCCTTCTTTTTCCGACTTCCCCGATTCCAGAAACGGCCTTAACGTGATCACTCACCATCAGGTACCCACTCTGTTAATTTTTCTGTTTAGCATAAGGAAACACAAAGTACATTTATTTGTAAATAACAGATACACTTGTATTCAAACGTGCATTGACAAAAATATAATGATAATACGGAGATTTGGCCCTCCGCAATAATAAGATTATCATTAATCTTCCTCGCGGCATAAAAGTGTCCCGTAAAAACTTTCCCTTTCATCTTCTGAAGGTATTCGAAGCGTGTCCGATGGCAATAGCAACAGTCGAACAATGGGGTCTGCACTAGCTACTCCACTCCACTGTGACGACGCGCCAATATAGTTTTTGCCCGTTCCCCGCCAGCTGCGTGGGCGAGTCATTAATCAAAGTATTTGGGATACATTAGCTTTTACCATCTGCCTTTATGGTTCGGATTAACTACATCTGTAACATTTCTGTTATAAATGACTTATAGTGCTTATTTTTCCTGGTTTTAACCTATTAATGGCTTACTATTGAACACGTAGTGTCTCCTCGTGATTAAGGAGACGCCTACGGAATACTTCACTGCGTTGCTCTAATTCGGACTGGTACAGAGGTTAGAAGAAGTTACTGCTATCTAACGATAACAACCAGGACCGACGGCTTTACGTGCTTTCCGGAGCACGGAAGGGCTCATGGGATATTTGCCACTAGTGGTTAATCGCTTTTCAACCGCGCGCGATGTCGCTTAACATTATCGATCTTCTTTGTAACGCATAACTATCCCACTACTGGGCTCGGGTCTCCACTCACAATGTGAGGAGTACAGGCCGTAGTTCACCACGCTTAACACGTGTTAATTGATAGACTTCACAAGCTTTTGAGAATTAGGGAGAACTCTCGGCACAGCAGGTTTTCTCACAATGTTTTCCTGGATAATCAACTTCGGATACGCTTATAAGCTTGAAAATGAAAGGTGCGTGCAGTAGGATCTTAACCCAGGACACCCCGTTTAACAGACCAACGTTCAAACAATTAGGCTATCACTGTGTTGTCGACTTACTATCAACACAAACCTCCGGGTTTGGGGTTTTCATTATTTAATACACAATTTTGTTACACAGATCGATATGGACTCATTTATCCACGAGCTGCCGAGTTGGTTCAAATGGGACCCTCCTCAGAAACCCGAAACCACGACAACGGAGAATCCCGAAGACGATATCAATTTTAACGTGTTTCAAGATGATGGCAACATTCAATATTTGGAGGAGTCTTATATAAACTTACATAAGGAGGAAATTCGGAGGCCCCAAAAGGAAACTGTGAAGTTAACGTTTGAGAGATCGGGCGAGGATAACAGATTACCTTCGGTCGGGGAAGCGTCTTTCGTCGTTCGCAATGAAGCTTTCGAACGTGGGACTCTGCGGCTGACCTGCATAGCAAGTATATATAACCTGTATGCGGCGCGCGCCGAACTAATTTTCGATATGGAACAGCCTGAAGTGGCTTCTGTATTAGGAGTTCGTAACAATGCCGTAGGTGAGTGCTAAGAAAACATGTTCGCTTCTTGCCATACGTTATATCATACTTCTTTAGTTAATTGTGGTTCCGAGATAAAAGCAAACGAGGAAAATTCGTTTGTAGGTGTCACAAACATTTATTATCGTAAGTTTCTTTATCATGATTGTTATTAGATACATTTATTAAGTTACCAACTGACCCAGCACACGTTGTTTTGTCGAAATATTAAAAATGAGAAAAAGAGTATAAGAGTAAACATTTAGGGTTGAATGATTTTTTAATGCTACGTCAGAAAAATAGTTGTCCAATAAATAAATAATAAATTGTTGGGAGGTGATCACCCTTATCACTTAGGAGTATGAAAAATAGGTTATGACCTATTCTCCGACGTACAGAATATAAATATATATATATATATTTAATCGTTAATAAGTTAGCTCTTGACTACAATCCCACCTGATGGTAAGTGGTGATGCAGTCTTCGATGGTAAAGCGCGATAACTTAATAAAAAGCCTATTCACTCTTGACTGGCTGTCTCTTGTCTGTCTAAATGTCTTGTTCGATTATAATGTAAAAAAATCGGTAGAGCAATAAACAGATAGTGATTTAAGATAATCAACTTCTGATACGCACATAACTTTTAAAATTAGAGCTGCCTTCAGCTGGGATTCAACACGGGACTTCCCGTTCAAGAGACCAACGTTCACACCGTTAGACTATCACTGCTTGGTACACGTTTACAAATGATATATATAAAATTATATATATAAGATGCTACATATTGGACGGATCCTAGGTTTGTGGACACTGCCTGCGGAACAAAGGGCCCCAGGTTCGAATTCTGGATATTTATGTGATGGCTCAGCCGGGGTATCTCCGCATGAGGCCTTAAACGTACCTCTACCACGCTGCTCCAGTGTACATGATGGAGAGGCTTGTGTCAATCCATGTAACGGAAGTATTATGCCGCCCGAATGCCTCTGCCATGGCTTAACGAGTGCTTTCGAACGATAATAACCTAGACCATCGGCCTTTCGTACCTTCCAAAGCACAAAGGTACTCAAGATATGTTTCCCACTAGGTTGGCACACATCCACATTCCTAGCGCACCCGTTATTGCTTTATTCAACAGATCACTTACGATCGCTGTAAACCGCGGGGAAGGGAACACTTCAGCTGTTCACAATATTTAATATTTTTTTGTATTGTTTCAGATATATTTAAAGGCAACATTCGTCGGATATCAGTCTTCATTTCGTTACTATTATACAATATACGGTAGTTCATTTATATTTAATTTTTTTATTG
>DWKC01000305.1:0-13774 GCA_018249195.1 Racta chiria
TCCTTCTTCCTGGCTGGCAACGCGTTAGTGACGCCCTGACTTTGCTAATGTCCATGTGATAACTACATGTCAACTGCGGAACCCTATATTGCCTGTGGTTTGACACGCGCTTTGCCGGTTTTTATATTCTAAATACCCACCTTGACATGCATTTTCAGAGACTTCCGCTGCATGAGAGGCTTGTATTTACATGGGTCTATAGAACAATAAACCTTTCTCGCTTCAGGGTGCTGCTCAACAAAGTGGGTCCTCATCTCATCAATGTTAGAAAGAACTATGCAGCAGACACAGCATTTCAGCAGATAGGAACCCATTTTCTGTCCATTCAAATGATTTTCCAAATAGTGATGGATGTACCATACCTGAAAAGAGAGATAGTCAATTGTATTAATCATATCAAATTACATTCTCCACAGTACATAATCAATACATTTAATAAATCTGTAATGAAAGAAAGTTCTACTGGCGATTTGCAGTAAGGGGTTGTAGATCCCAAAACAATGGCTTTTACAATTTTCGTCGGTTTGTTCCAACTAGTCATTGGAACGGCTGGACAAATTTTTATTGGAGCTTTCACTGGAAGATAGCTGATGTAATAAGGAGTACCTTAGACTACTTTTATTTTAGAATTATATTTGATTCAAACGCAGATAATGTCGCGAGCACAACTAGTTAATAATAAAGTAAATATGTTCTGCTATTACATACCTTATCACTGAAAGTTACAGAGCAACTATTACATTTATAAAATTGATCTGTGTACTTATTGAAGTGCACTCTGACTTGGTGCCGTTCCCGATCAGTCTCATTCCAAAACAGAGTCGGACAATACTTGCATCTGAACCCTAAATGAGGGCTGAAGCAATTGTCATACTCAATAGCCTCCCAATGATCACTTAAATGCTTTCTTACAGTCTCTCTGTTACTGAATTCTTTATCACAAAACTGACATATCCATAAATTTTCAAAATTATTAATCTCATCCACCATGTGACTGTCCAACTCATTATGATTATCAAAAGTCGTACCACATACTCTACAGGAGTAACTGGGAATAGACTTAACATTGTGCATCTTGTACATATGGCTCATAAATAACTGTCCAGTATAAAATTTACTGTCACACAATGGACACTTCACATTTAATACAACATCATTCCTGTTATTAACATCCGAGATTACAGGAACTAAGTTCTGAGACATATCATTTAGTATTTTTTTTATGTATTCAAAATAACATTTTTGGAGTATAATCAACTCTGTCAGTGTAACATCAAAGTCATCATCACCCTCATATGCTTCTACGTCAACCTGGTTCTCCACCTTATTTGGAAATTCTTCATCTTTTAAATCACATTCAGTTGTTTCATTCTTCACATTCATCACTGCATTTGGCGGATAATTAAGGCCTGTTTGATTACCATCGGTTTGATTTCTAATGTCTGTTTGATTTATAGAGTCCATTTGATTATTAGGGTCTGTTTGATTATACTCTAGAATAATGTCGCCTGGTTTGTGTTCCAAGTCGACATAGCCAAACGCATTTAAATCCTTCAATTGGCCATCAACAAATTGTGTGCTAATTTCAGCACCATGAACTGCAAATGGCGGATCAGTACCAGAAATAAAGGAAGTAATACATTTCAGAGTGAAGTGATGAAAGCCCATATAATGAGTGAAGAATGTTGATGATAAATTATTTTCCTTGCTACATAGGAAACAATTGAACTTTGGTAAATCCTCATCTTCTATGTCCCAAAAGCATTCATTATCCTTGCAGTCCATATTGGAGACATTGTGCTTCTGGCCTAAGTGAGCTTCATACTGTTCACCAACCGGCAGTCTAAAGTGACAAAGACGACAGTGAACTAGGTTGTGCACCACACTTAGATGTTGCCGAAGAGATACTTCAGATGGAAATGTCTCCACACATTGGGAACATGGCCATGGCTCATGGAACTTGACATGTGATATCCAGTTTTCTCGATCATTAACAAAATACCTAAAAATATTAGTTTGTTTATAAATGACATAACTTTGGCACTTTAATTTATTCATACAAGGTTGCAATTAAGTAAAAGCTCAACTGAGGGTAAGATAGGGTTTGTTTGTGACGTTTGTGGCATTCGTTATACAAAAAAATCCAGGTGTTTTTATATTCTGAAAGTTTAGTGAAAGTTTTTTTACTACTCCAACTGCATAATGTAAACATAAACTAACAAAATTCTATATACAATGGCATCAAAACTATTCCCAGTCATCAGACAGCTCTGCTTATATATCATACAAAATTTGGTACTTAAAAGTTACATGATACCAATCAATTAGAAAAAAAACGCATACTAAGCCCTCAGATAAACAATACCACCTAATATTTGTCTAGGGTAGTGCTGGGCTACCATAATACTAAAAATTATGATTCAGTACTTTGTTGGTGCGACTTATTAGCTATTAGCTACCTAGCTAGGCTTGTACCTAGCCTAAAGCTTTCATAAAGTTCCCATTATAATATCATAGGTAGTAAAAATAATATATATATTAGTATCATGTATAACAGTATAATGTGTATGTAGAAATAAGGTCACTTAAAATAAAATTTAAATCTTTGTATTCAACTATTAATGTATGTGAGGTCCTAGCCATTTAGCAACATCATCAGCCATAGTATCAGGCGGGTGGAGTGGCATTTGACATATGGAATAAAAATAAAAAAATACCTGCAGATACCACAAAAATCTTTCTTGTGATTAAGAACGTAGTGAACTACCATTTTGGAGCGATTTATGAACCAGTCGGCGCAAAGAAGGCATTTGTATGGTCCAGTTGGGTTCAAGTCTTTTAAATAAAGCCAAACATCAGCAGGTCTGTCTATCACAGGAGGCGCTGTTACGGTTTTGAGTCGACGATTTATTTTAATTGTTAAACTTGTCTTCTTAGACGAATTTCTCTTTTTCGGTTTCTCTTCTACGGGAATTATTTCACATTCAAACTTTTGGGGATCCTCTTTCTTAGCTGCTGCTAATATCGACAAGGGTTCATCGTCTGATTCGTCAGACGCCATGGCGTATTACAAATAGCAAAATGTACAAACTAATTTATATTTTAAATACACAAAAATTACAAAAACCTTGTAATCATCAATCAAAATTTAATGCAAACTAGAAAAAACAATTATTTCTCATCTTTCCACAATTGATTACAGACCATAGACGAAAGTGATATACAATACAACAGCAAAACTCTGTCTATGCACAGACTACAAATAAGAATCGGCTGTACGACGATGAGGCGTAAAAACAATGTTAAAAAATAGCATAACGAAATCATTAAATTTACTATTTTAAAGGTCTGCCTGCGATTTGTATTTATTTTTATAAACTGCTGAAAAGAAAATACCGGTAAGTAAAGTAGTTAATACAAATAAATTGCTAAATATAAAATTAAACCCGATTTGGCCAAAATAAGTAAATCTTAATGTTAAAATATTACTTAATTATTATAGTTATTATAATCCCTTGGTCACAAAATAATAAAATATTATATATTTCAATTGAAGTCTGTGTAAAATTAATCGTATATCAAAAATGTCCTCTCGTGGCAGCCATTTTATAGAAAGCAATTTGTCTATGGTGAAATCTAAAGAAAGGTGAAGCTAAACAAAAGGGTAGCATGTAGATAGCATTTAGTTAAAATAGCAGATAAATATAATGTAATATTCAGTTATTATTCGTGTTTTATGACACAGTGGAACTAGTATTCAAGTTAAAACATATAAATATCGTAGTAGTTTCTAAAATGAAGCACAATGCATCGTGTAATGGTGGCCATTATGAGCAATAATTATGTGTATTGGCATACTTACTGCTATTCGGACCCTGAAAGTCACGTCTAAATTGAGACTGTAGTGTGTGATCGTCATTGAACAATATGTAATCAAGTGACAGTTTGTGTGTTGTGAGTTCGCAAAATACATCGCCAGTGATATTGGTGATCACGTATTACCATGGCCCAAAATCAAGGGGAGGTTCAAGTAGGCACACCGAACCAACCCGTGAAAGACAAGGATATATACGCGTGTTTACCTGAAATGCGTACAAACGGCCCCCTGGGACCAGAAGAAGCATGTTCAGGGGGTGAAGAGCTCCGGTGGCTGCCAGCACAAGCCACTGATAGAGATCTTGTAATGTATCTTCGAGCAGCACGTTCTATGGCAGCATTTGCAGGAATGTGTGATGGTGGATCCCCTGACGACGGCTGCGTTGCGGCTAGTCGTGACGACACCACAATAAATGCATTGGACGTTCTTCATGACTCTAGTTATGATCCTGGACGTGCTCTTCAAGCTTTAGTTAAGTGTCCAGTTCCTAAAGGAATAGAAAAAAAGTGGTCAGAAGAAGAAACAAAAAGATTTGTTAAAGGTATCCGTCAATTTGGTAAGAATTTCTTTAAAATTAGAAAAGACTTACTTCCTCATAAAGATACTGCAGAGTTAGTAGAGTTTTATTATCTATGGAAAAAGACTCCTGGTGCTAGTAGTAATAGGCCCCATAGGAGGCGTAGGCAAGCATCATTAAGACGTGTACGTAACACTAGGAATTCACGTGCGGGAACTCCTAAGGAGCAGACTCCAGAAGCTACTCCAACAGTGCCTGAAACAAATGGTTCTAGACCATCACCTAATCCTAAAGAAACAGGAGAGATGAGTTCTGTTACAGAGGATGAAAATTCTGAAGAAGATAGTGATTCTAGAGATGCTGGTGATCTAACAAAAACAGACCCTAATAGAACAGGAGACAATCCAGAGGACTCTCCAAGAAGAATGAGAACAAGAAATAAATCTAAAGAACAAACTACACCGAACGGGAAAAAGGGACAAGATGAAAGCGATAATGACTCTAAAAGCAAGAAACCTATCAAACCAAGCACACAAAGTACTAATAACAATACTACCGAGAAGGTGTTATCATCACCAGTTAATAAAGATCCCAAAAAGAAAGTAGCTAATGGTAAGGTGGATGTATCAAAAGTTAAAAAACGTTTACCAGATGACACAAAGATTGAAGGAATTATGGATGGTGATGTACAAATGAAAAAGAAAAGAGCTGATAATCCTCCTGAAAGCCCTTCGGAAAGTCTTACAAATGATAGTTTTCCAGCTATGGATGAAACTGAAACTGCAGAACCAGAACAAGAAGCATGTGATTTTAGCTTCAATAAGACTGATAAAGAAAATACAGAGCAAAATAAACACCCAGATGCAGAACAACCAAAAGCAATAGATCCACAAGTCAAAACAGAAATTATTGAACCTGCAATCAAAATAGAGAAAGATCCCCTACCTCCAGTATTTAAGGTTATACCTGAAAAAGACGAAAGAACTGTATTAGACCTGAAAACTGATACAAATATATCTAAGACCCCTGAAAACATTGAACCTAGGCCACTTGCATTATTTCCTAAAACTGAACTCATTATTCCGAAAATCACTCCTATGTCTAATGATATTATGGATAAAATCAAAATAAAGGAAGAAATTGATCCTGAAGAACAAACTATCAATTTACAAAAGGATGATTTTCCTAAAGATCCTCTTTCACATAACTTTACTGGGCATCCATTGAATCAACCAAATAAACCACTGAATTTAGAGACAAACTTTTTTGTAAAAGACAGTCATATTTATAATCCAAAATTGACACATGGCATAAAAATTGAAGGAGTTCCTAATACTATATTTAATCCAGTAAACATTACAAAGGAAAATTCAATAATCAGAAATGCAAAAGATTATAATAGTGGAATTTCACCATTTTCATATCCAGCGAATATGAACTTTGCAAGTGACCCAAATAAACATGCTCCTCACATGAATCCGTTAAAAACAGTGATAAAATTAGAACCAAGAGATGAAGCAAATGAAATGAAAGGTCAAAATACTCCTGAAATTTTCACAGCAACAATATCATCTGCTAGCAAAGTTGACTCTCCAACTGCTCCAAGATTAGACAGTCTTCAAAGGATAAGTCCTTCGCCTACTAATGCTCGTGGAGCATCTCCACCTCACATGGAACATCCTACTGTAACAAATACTGAACCTGTTTCACCAGCGAATTCTCAAGAAATGAAATCCCAAGAAACTGAAATTGAAGATAAACAACCAACAGATCTAAAAACACAGTCTGGACTAAAACATGAAAGTCAGAACTCTAGTATAAGACCACCAATATTTCCGGCTGCTATTCGTCCAGAGAATATTGGTGTGCGACCAACAGAAACTCCATCTACTCCTGTATCTGGACAGAGTATGCCTCCACCACCGCTTAGTCAACCTTCCATTGCCGGTTTATTACCACCAGGTCCATTAATATCTGTAGGAAGTGGTTCAAATATTGGACCTTATGGTTTTATGCCAACTTCATTATATGGTCACCCTGGTCATCCTGGGCATCCTGCTCATCCAGCCCATCCAGCCCATCCTGGTCATCCTGGTCATCCTGGCCATCCAGTTCATCCAGGGCATCCTACTCATCCAGGACATGACAAGCCTGGGTCAATTCCTCCTTTGATACAGCAAGTGCCTCCACCTCATAATCATCCAGCAAGTAGCTTAATTCCACCACAATCTAATCAGAATGATACATCAATGCCACAGGATCTTAAGATTAAACAAGAAGTTCCAGACAATATGCCGGCTAACTTATCAACACAAAATGTTGCAGACCCTTTGCAATCTTTAAAAGAAGTAAAGGTCCCAGGATATCCAATTGGAAGTGCAATAGCACAGCATTTAAGTTCTGAAAGAGATAGAGAGTCTATTTCTAGTGTCGAAAATAATAGTAGACCACCAAGTCAACCAACCAATGAAAATACAAATATGCCAAGTGCATTCCTCGGACCTCGTATAGAGAGTATAAAGAAAGAACCAGACTTTTTGCATCAGCCTCACATAACACCTGTGTCAATAAGTCAAAGTAGTGGTGCAGATTCAATTAGTGCGATTCCTCCAGTAAAAAGTCCACACACACCTACTCCTATTAAAAGTCAGCCAAGTCACAATGGAACTCCTGGACATGGTCCTCATCCTTCTACTACAACCTCTCCATTTTCGAGGCATTTAACTAGTCCTTCACAACCTAGACAAATATCTGCATCACCAGTTCAACCTAATATCCCAGTGTCTCATTCTGCTCTAAACTTAATGAATCCTAGCCATCTCTCAATACCCGCCACTATACCTGGTCCAGTTATGCATTCAGGTCAACAGCCTGGACCACCTCCTCATCCATTTGCTTCTCATCTTCATCATCCTCATCATCCTCTATTACATCCTTCAATATTTCAATTATCTGCTGCGGCGGCAGCCCATGCCATGCATCCCTACTATCCGCATCCCCATCCTGGATACTCAATGCCTTACCCTTATCCTTACGGTCCTTTACCACAGCCTCATCCAATACCTCCTATGCATCCTTCGTCTAGTACTCCAGGAAGACACGATCCAGTGAAACCATCGACGATAGAATCGACTACTATGCTCAGTTCGCATCACAGTACAAGTTCTTCTGTGACAACACGGTCTTTAAGAGAAATTTCTGAAAGCTCTGATGACCCAAGAAACCCGAATGCTACAACTGAGAGACATCAATTGCATGAAACAACGATGACTCACCATCATTCAACAAGTCATCATAGTGCTGTTCATACAAGTACAGAAAAACAGCCGAGCCATGTTGGGGGTGGCACCAATCATACACTTTCTATCTCCCACTCGACCTCAAGTAGTTCGTCACAGTCTATTCAACACAAAATTAATACGCAACAGAAAACAAGTTCGCATTCAAGTTCTCCACATCATTTGTCAGCCAGTTTATCACAGACAACTAGTTCATCTTCTAGTGTTAATGTAACGAATAACCATACGCATCACCATTCGCACCATTTAGCTCATCATCCAGAGAGGCTATCGCCAGCTGATTCTATGCTATTAAGGCATCATCCCAAAATGCTCGCGGGCAATCCAAGTCATCTGATGATCCAACCTCCTCCAATGGGACATCCGATGGGCTTAGGACTACCTCCTGGACCGGGACCAAGTTCAATCGAAAGTCTTCGACTACACGCACAAGCTGCTGCAGGTTTACAACCGACACATCCAAGATCCGGATCACCGCATCAACTACCACATGGGCACCCACATTTGCGTGGCCCTCCAAGACCAATACCTGAAGAAAATCCCGATTTAAAGTTAGAAACTCAGTCACAGCCTGAAGAAGAAGAGATACCAAGCCCAGCGCATATATCACATGGACCTAGTCCGGAACCGAAAATCGAAGATACTGAATGCCACCGGTCACAATCTGCAATATTTTTGAGACATTGGAATCGGGGAGATTATAATTCTTGTACCAGAACTGATTTAGTTTTCAAACCGGTACCAGAATCGAAGCTGGCTCGTAAAAGGGAGGAAAGACTGAGAAAACAAGCTGAACGAGATAGAGAAGAGAGAGAAAAGATAGCTCAGCAAGCTCATAGGAAAATAGCCACACCAGAGAAGCCTGAGACAAAGCCCCCTTCCAGAGGTGCTATAGAAACGATTACATCTCCTTATGACAGATTTCCACGGCCACCTGGTTATCCTGATACACCTGCTTTACGTCAACTCTCGGAGTATGCGCGACCACATGCTACTTTTAGTCCAGGTAATCTACCACGGCATTGCATGGATCCAATGCTTCAATATCAATTAAGTTCCATGTATGGCGCAGCGGGGGCGCGTGAACGATTGGAGTTAGAGCATTTGGAAAGAGAAAAGCGAGATAGGGAAATAAGAGAACTTAGGGAACGGGAGTTAAATGACAGATTAAAAGAAGAACTACTTAAGAACAATGTTGGTCCTCGAGCGTTAGACCCTCATTGGTTGGAGATGCACAGAAGGTATGGAATGCCACCTCCACCGCCTCAGGGCGCAATACCGGTCCAATTTGGTCTATATCCTCCTGGCCACGGGCCCGCGTCACTTTCACAGTTAGAACGTGAACGACTAGAGCGACTCGGTATACCCCCGGCAGGTGCAGGTGGGCCACCGACGTCAGTGCCTGTAACTGGGGCGCCTTCACACCACCCGCATCATCCTCATCCCGGAGTTGCAGCCGCACAACTAGAAGCTGCCGAGAGACTAGCTTTAGCAGCAGACCCAATGGTGAGGTTACAAATGGCTGGCATTAATCCGGAATATCACGCGCACACTCATGCACATACACATGCGCATTCGCATACGCATTTACATCTACATCCTGGACAACAAGCGGCAGCGCAGGCTCAACAGGAGGCTTTGGGGCTGGGTCTCGGGGCCAGTGCGCCGTACCGGCCTCTCGCACATCCTGACCTTCTGGGTAGACCGTATGCTGAGCAGCTGGCACAGCAAGCAGCTGCACACGAACAGCTCCAAAGACAATTGCTGTTGGAGAGAGAACGAGGTTTTCTCCATCCCGCACACCACGAAGACTTTCTCCGACAACAGCGTGATCGTGAGATGAAAGTGCGAGCACTCGAGGAAGCAGCTCGAGGATCCCGCCCTTAGTGTTATGTCCAGCGGCCGCTGGTCGATGACGTCGTTGTAATAGAGTAACACTTGCTACCTAAAGAGACCATTGTAAAATATTTTAAAGTGTTCACACTCTAGTGTTACGAGAACGAACGTTTTTAGTGAGGATACCTGTAATTTATATTTAGAACTTAAGTATTTAAGTTTTTATAATATTTTTATAGTTGCATGGTCATGTAGTACGCTTGTTTTCCATGCTCAAATTAATTTTTTAACTACTAGTCATAACTAAAAGTTTATTTGTGGGAGACGAGATGAGAGTCACACATTTTTATATAGAGTGCTGTTAGTTTAAATTATTGTTTTATATATTTTAATATTACTGACTAAGGGTGCTGGTTGACATTCATGTGAATGTACCACGTGACTACAGTAATTATTGTGAGAAGTAAACACCACTTTTATGTTCATGACATAATAATTATTATATAAATATGCCTATTTTATGGAATTTTACTGATGTATTAAGACAAGCGTAATAACTGGGGCTTGCCTTTCTAATCAACTTGCCTTATCGTGTTATCCATAGGTACCTAGATAAAATAGATCTATCTAAGTAAACTCATCAGGTTTTTGTATGTTGTAATTATACTCGGATTATAACTTAGACGTTTCGTCTGACACAGCTTATCTAATCACAGAACAATGTAAGTTTCGTTGACAGAAAAAATCTAAGATCATATCAATTTAAAGATCTCGAATGGGTAGCTTTCAATTAATTCACGATCGAACGCAATGAGTACATTAATAATTTCCAGCACGAATTGAAAGGTGTAAAATGTTGACCTTGTAAGAACTTGTGATCATTGAGATGATTAATTGAATCATAAAATTTATTTTTGCGTGTTTGTTCACGACATTTCCATTTTTGTAATTATTTTATGACTGCTGATAATGGTGTTACATTCACATAACTTTACTGTTATGTGCGGTTAAATACTATATGAATAGCTCTCCGAAAGTTCTCTACATTCATATTTTTAATGGGGATACTAACATTTTCGGATCGTGGAATTTATTGCTTGAGAAATTTATTTCTGTGTCGTTTCAAGCGCAAATACAAAACTTGTTATGATATTATGTCGAGTATTGAAAAGGTACAATTTTACATTGGGAATGTATTCAAAAAAGTAATCAACAAATGCTATCAACTGGCGACGTTCGAGTCTTTTTACCTAATATTACTAATCTGGGAAATGTATAGAGTTGCACTAATCTCAACATTTCATTAGCTCATGGGTGTGTCGTAACGTTCAAGAGACCATTTGAGCTCATTTTACGACGTAGAAATACCATTATTTACGTAATAAATCAGCGTATAGTATCAACTTGCAAAGCGCGCCAATTCACCTAAAAATACTTGTGTATTTATCGGAAAGTTTAACGTACGTGTGGATGTGAAACAACTTGTTATTAACAGTCATAATAGAATCCTCTTGACGAGTTTAGGAGAGGCATTAGTTTCACTGTGAATTTATGGCCAGCCTGTTGAAGTACAAAGTATTTATTCCAGCGAAGTTCATTTAAATGGCTATAAATTTACAGCGACTTGGTGTAACTTTTGGCGTCACTATTCTCATGATTGTATTTTTATTCTCTAAGTAAACATGGCTTAAAGAAAAGTAATTATTTACAAACTGTGCGAACGAAATACACTTAATCATTTTGATTGTAAAACTTAAAGCAGAGCATTGTTTTCTTAATTCTCGGGATTTTACTGTAAATTGATCATTGACTAAGTCGGTTTAAAAATGTTAAATATAGAACAATTGTGATTTTCATCCAATGTACACATTAAAATTAAATTTATGCACTATATACTGTAATATAAAATCCCTTTGTATCAAATAGAACTTATTAGAGTTGAAGTAAAATAAAATTATATAGATTATTCTAGAATAAAAAATCACAGTGTTGCTTAGTAGGTGTTATGTTAATAATGCCATAGTTACTTTCCGATATTTAAAAAAGAGAATGAGTATTATTTTTAGATACAAATTATATCTTTTAATTAAGAGGTTGCGTGTCGGTTTAAAATTTCATTTATTTAGACAATAAGGTTAAATGGATGTCTTAGTGCTTTTGTGTAAATTTTTTTGAATAATATATGTGAAAAAATCACTCTCGTTTCAGTACTCCTTGATTCCAAGCTAGTCCTCTAAGTAATTCGGACTTCAGGATTATAACTAGCTGTGCCCGCAACTCCGTGCGCGCGAAATTTGTATAGACAGAATTCTTTAAGTTGTCTTATATTTTTTATTTGTGCACCGATTTCAATAAAAATACTCCAATATCAAGCTAAGCCCAATACATCTGGGAAAACCGCATTGAAATCGGATCAGCCGTTTCTGCGATTAGCGCGAACAAAGGCACAAACTAACAAAAAAACAAAAAATGTTTTGGGTTCTATTCTCTTACTACAAAACCCTGTAAGTTTCTTCCATATATCTTGCATTTATAGACAACGATCAGCCACAGATTTATTTTATGTATGATATGATGATAAAATTTCCATATTGTAACACCTACGTTTCGGCTATAATCATTCTACTTATTTGGTATTGGCGCTAGTTACGCCGCAAAGAGCATGGTATCAATTTAATAAACAATGTTTGGCGGGCCATGTCTCATAATCCTTTTTTTCTCGGAATAGTTCGGTAGTACCTTTAGGTACCGATTACCAAGTACGACGATGTCTGCTTACCATCAAGTAGCTGGTGTAGACCAAGTAGACGGCTATGAGTAGTCATATCAGGGCTAGTTACAATAAAGTTAAAGTAGGTGTAGGTAGGCCCGTTGGTCAAGTGGTTAGTGAATATGACTGCTAAGCCGGAGGTCTTGGGTTCGATTCCAATCCGGGATTTTTTTTTCTGTGATGAACAGGAATGTTTGTTCTGTGTGTCAGGGTGTTAAAACATGTATTTAAAAATATATATGTATGTTTATCAGTGATCATAATACAAGCTAAAGCTTAGTTTGGGGTCAGATGGGCGTGTGAGTTGTCCAAAGATAATTATTTATAACTTCATTCTACCAACAAAATTATACTTACCAGTTGATTTAATTCTGTAATATTATGTTTATCGCCCTACTATACTTTGTCTACTAATTGATAAGTGGAATTTGGAGTATAAATACTTAATCATGTAAAATCAAGTGTATGAGTAAATTAATGTTTATGTAATGTGCCTTAGCTACACAGCTACTTTGTAAGCATCATTTACCGTTATCACGTTACAACAATCTGCCCTCTTTCGCTTCAATGGGGATTTCAAGAGGGCGAACGATATGAATATACTATTCATATCCCTACTTCATAAAAAAAACTACAAGATAAAGAAAGCAGTGATAGCCTAACGTTGGTCTCTTGAACTGGAAGACCCGGGTTCAAATACTGCTGCACGCACCTTTAAATTTCAAAATTTTGTGCGTATCACTTGCACTCGCGAGATTTCTCCATAAACTTCTCAAAGGTGTGTGAAGTCTAACAATCCCCACTTGGCCAGCGTGGTGGACTATGGCCTCCTTTACTTAGTAGGTAGGTTACCTTGCGGATTACCGGCATTTACCGGACTTGAAGAGACTGGTATGTAGCCAAGTCCGTTTAAATTTCGAAAAATCATCAAAGAAAAGTCAAAAGAACTTCCTTGCAAAATAGCAGTTTTAAAAATGACAGAATTTCCATTTATGTCTTCTGTCAATGTATTTTATGAACAGTTTTCGTGTGTTGTTTTGTTTAGACGATTTTATTAATTGTTACTAGGAGGCTGATTGATCGATACATAACCATAGTTCACACAACAAATAGGATTGTAGGTCATAAAACATGGAATCATGGGCTTAACGAGTAATACAGGATTACTGGCTTGTGTGCCGCAGAAAGCTCCTCTTGTAAAACAGAAGGTAAGTTAAAGTTCAATTACATTATCGTATGAAGACACTTCTTACATCTTTAATAGTTTAGAAATAGAAATTATAACCGTTGTTTTTATTTCATTTATTTACACAAATAATCTTAAATTAAGTCGACATATTAAATGATTGTACAGTAGGCACTGCTTATTTCAAAATGAAATATCAGCAGACCTGGTATTTGATATAATAAACGAGAGGCAAATTTAGTGGGCACGAAAACAATGTACAAAAGATATACCAATACTTATATAGATA
>DWKC01000306.1:0-13774 GCA_018249195.1 Racta chiria
TATGTCCTAAGATAGTTATTATTTATTTATTATTGGAAATTTGCAGAATCACAGACCCTGGAAACCGCCTTTATATGCATTGGTTTCCATGAAACGTTTTATTTTATTTACCGTCGCTTGCGAGTCTGACGGTACGTGCATACGTGACTTTATCATGAAGGCAACCAGCAGAATGGCGGAGTGGAATAACTCTGTAAAAATTAGACGCCGCAAATTTTTCCTCCACGTTACATATGACACACACGAGCCACACTCGAGCCACATTCGAGCCACATTTTAGCTCCCTTTGTACTTTACGTTCGCTGTAATCGAGAGCAATTTTAAAAGGAAATTTTTAAAATTCTCCGACGTTACTGTTTTGTTGAAGTTGAAACTTTATTTAGTTTTATGATTTTTTTGTGGTGCCTATGACTTGTATTTTTATTTTATAAGACTTTTTAGGACTTACCAACGGGTGAAAATGAACTCTATTACTAAAATTTCCGTCCGTCCGTCATGGGTAGGGTTCTATTTGTTAAACCGTTCGTAAACGCTTGGAACTTTTACAGAAGATTATTACTGTTGCTACTAAAACCACAAGTACTAAAGATAAAATTGATTCCGACCCTCTTGCCCTTCTGAGCCTAACGGACGAACGGACGGACGAAAATCGAAGAATTAGTTCTAGGGTTCCATTTTCACCCACTAGGTCCTAAATACTAAAAATTGATTTTGCTGAAGATTTCATTCTTTTGTTCTTCATCCCCTTTCCGCTGTCGATTTTAGTAATTAATTAATAGTAAATTAAATTAAAATAAACTCATACACACTCATACTTCCTCGCTAGGTTTACTAGAGTCTCGATTGGCATTACCACTCATAACCCGAGAACAAAAGTTCTTCTGTCACATAAATTCCTTCCCTCATTGGGAATCGAACTCAGGCTTCGCAGAGTCGGGTCATTAGGCTAAATGGCAGTCGCTAGCGAAGGAAGGTTTGTAATTATTAGCGTGATCTATGTAATAAATATCTTAAGACAAAATCGCTATCTGACCCCATATTGAGAGGTAACTTATACTATGGTGATCAGACGACTAATAGACATACATATAAATGTTTGAAATACATACTTCCCTATATATATTTTTACACCCAGACACATAGAACAAACATTCCTGTTCGTCACAGAAATGTTTGTCCTGAATGGGAGTCGAACCCACGACCTCTGGCCTAGCAGTCAGGTTTACTAATTAGAACAACAGGTTAGTCGAATTTTATTTGTGGCCTCAACCTTTGGCCCATTACTGAGCACGGGTCTCTCGTCATAACCCAGAAGGCCTAGAGCCTGCTTTACCACGTTGGTTGATCACTTACGATCGACACAACACCCCGAGTTATGAATGCTTCGTTTTTTTATGTAATTATTATTTAGTAACTGTGCCCGCAAATCCGTTCGCGCGTAATTTGTATAGAACGGAATTTTTAAATTGTCACATCTTTTTTATTTTTATCCATAAGTGTCAATTCCAGCTTAGCCTAATACATCAGTGAAAATCGCATTCAAATCGGATCTGCTTTTTCTGAGATTAGCGCGAACATAGGCACATACAAACAGATAAACAGACATAGATAAACAGATAAACAGACAAAAAATCGAGAAATAATTGTTTTAGGCTCTATTCCTTACTACAAACCCTCCTATAAGTTTCTCCCATATATCTTCTATGTACAGACAGCGTTTAGTTACAGACTTATTATATGTATCATGATATAATGGTATTTAATTTGTTATGTTAACATAATATGTTACATCAGTCACTTACAAAATAAAAAACAGTATGTAATCTCAACCAATCGCCAGATAAGTAACTTAATTTAATTTAAATGATCTGCTAGGGCTTCTGGCCTGAGTCCGTGTACTTTAGAGATACAGTGTTCTTCTCGCGTTGTCAACACAAACAGCGTTTGAAAAAAGACGTACACTTGAATTTAGTTCAATTTTGAATTGAGAACATTTTTGCGGTGAGGGTTGAAAATAACGTACACTTGAATTTAGTTCATTTTTGAATTGAGAACTCTTTTGGTAGTAGATTCAAAATGGCTCTATTTCTATGTGGGCAGTGTTTTTATACACGCGTCGATTCGTTTACAATAATGCGGATTCCTGAAGGTAATTGTTTTAATGCGAATAAGTTTATATTTCATACTAGCTGAGCCCGCGACTCCGTTAGCTCGGAATTTGTATAGACGGAATTCTCTAAATTGTCCGTATCTTTATTATTAGTGTACCGATTTCAATAAAAATATTCCTAAGTGTCAATCCAAGCTTAACCCAATACATCAGTGAAAACCTCATACAAATCAGATCAGCCGTTACTGAGATTAGCGCGAACAAAGGCACAGACAAGATAAACAATAATAAGACAGAACAGATCAATACATAAAAATTCTAAAACAACTATATTCAAAACAACTTTTGGGTTCTATTTCTTACCATAAACACTCCCTATAAGTTTCATCCATATATCTTCCATGTGCAGACAGCGATCAGTTATAGATTTATTATATGTATGATTTTCGAGTGAATTTGCTTTTCACACTATGACATATCTAACTTAATATTAAATTTGTTCCAGGTAAGCAATATCTTGTAAAACTTGCTGTTGGGAATCGTTAAGGTAACGTTTGTTTTTTTTTATGTTAAGAGCAGGCGAACGGACAGACGGTTCACCTGATGGTAAGTGATCACGTCGCCATAGACATTAGCAACACCGGACTGGGGTAATGGACACACGGGGAAGATAAAGAAAGAAGGACAAAAGAAGAATTGAAAGGAAAATGACTAAAAAATGAGAAGAGAAGAGGACTGGCTCTCAGAAACACGTATGGTATTTCACAGTCTATTCTAGGACGGTGGTAGCTAGCATGGCAGATTGAATGTGCAATCACCATGCAATCTGATAATTTTGTAAAAATAAAAAATAAAACCATGACAATAACGATCATATTGCCAACACAACTGTTTTAATTTTAACCTTATATTTTAACCTAAGTCAACGCAAAAATAACCTAAACAGAAGGTAACTCTTTCATTCAGTATTAAGTAACCCAGAAATGAAACCGAAAATTAAACAGAAATTCAGCTAAAGTTGAATGGAGGACTGACATTAACATAACTTTTAATAATTTTGGCTATCACACGACTTATTCGTATCAGATAACAAAAGGCTGTAGGTGTGTTTAAAGTAGGTCGAAACTAAGGAGCACAGAATATCTAGAAGGTCCTTCTCCAATGCCGCGTCGTCCTTGAGAACCCGACGAGCTTTTGCTTAATGATGCCATAACGTACGGAGTGCAAAATGTGAGTCATCGCTCAAGTGTTTCAGTTATAACACACAAATATCGATGCATCAATTCTCTTGAAACTGCAACTTTAACTATCCGGTACCAACCCAATAAAGATTTTTTTTTCACTTTTAGTAGTCACATGTCTGATTTGAAACAATGTATTTGGGTTGATAGATTCAATCCCAGGCCATCGATAAAAAAAATGTATTTTTTATTTTCTTTACATTTATTTTCATCTCATCACTTTATAGTGTGATGATAATGTTCTGAATCAGTTTCTTGACGAATGTTTTTCTACTAAACTAAGTAACTTCATAAAAGCTCAAGTGGAATCAAAAAGGTCCTGAAAGTTGGTGAGGACGATGGAAGGATTCACGCAAAAACTACCGCACCGATCTGAATGAAATTTGGCACAGAGATAAATTATACGCTGACTATTTTTGACAACATACCACGCGGGCGAAGCCGCGTACATACACTAGTATTTTTATAAAATTTTATAATCATCACTGAGTAACGAGCTCACGAAATTTATGATCAATGTCGTAAATTACGATACTATTCATATCACCACCTTTTTATTATCGTGTAGGTAATAGAAATCGGTTCGTGTAGTGGAAGTGTCTGCGAATACGATCGAAATCAATAGCTTAGGTTAGATGGAGTGTGGATGACATTGTTTTTGGAAAGGTGCCCAATAAGAATATATATGAGGGATCTGTTTTATGATGGAATCATAGAAATAAGTATACTTGGCTTACTATCATAAAGTGGTAGGTAGGGAACATCAATGGCTAGCTGGCTGTTACTTTCGGGATGCAGTTATGCGAAGAGCTTTACAGATTATGCATCTAATCTACCCTATTTTATCATGAACAGTTTCGTACTATGAAAGTATGTCGTGATAAAAATTCGTAGAACTAGGGCATTGGTCGCATCTAGAACTGGGCAGTTAGAAATAAGATTTATTGTTTATGGTTTTCGAAATCCAGATTGCGCAAAACGGAAATAGTATTCAAAGGTATGTAGGCCATTACTAAACTTAGAAACTATTCTGAGGACGAACAAAGTTATAATGATAAAAGCTTATTTTGACCAGTGTCACATCGCGTTGGTAGATGAAATACGCATTAAAATAGAGCTCGCCAACGCGTGATCGTGCGGTTGGAATGGTGCCGATGCGCGGGAGTGAGTCGCCAAGTATTTATAGTGAGTGGCCGGCACGAGGCTGACTGGGTTCAGGATTGGAGCTTACAGCGTGCATACACTTATTACGTTTGATGTGGGGCTTAACGAAGTAACACACAATTGCAATCAATCATGCTCTTAAAGCTCACTTACCACCCAGGGTTATGCGAATTATTCTCATTGAATAATATCTTGATGTGTAACAATGTTACGTCATCAGATGACGCAGAATGGGGAATGACTTTTCTAAATATATTTTGAGTTAAATAGGAGGCATTTATGCAGTACCTGCACTTTTTGTCTTCCATCTCGACAAGGTAAAATAAGAAAATTAAATAGAGATCTCCTAGGAAGGAGCTTGCTCCGATTTTCCAAAATTACAAAACCTTCTCTTTTTTTCTTCTAATTACAATCGTTAGCGATCGGAAAAGTCGAGCAATAGCCGGGGCGGTCGGTAAAACGATGGGTGACCACCAGAAGCAAAAGTTTCATGAGCGCTTCCATGCTTCGGAGGACACGTAAAGCAGTCGGTCCCGGTTGTCATCGTTTTCGAGCAATCATTCGTCGTTCTGTACTGTCCGGTTTGAGATACGTAACGTACTGTAACCACACAGAGATACGTAAGGTATTTCACCTCATTGCTACCATTTTCTAAAATCCAATAGAAAAAAGATTTTACGTTTTTCGGCCGCAGCTTAGAAAAGTTAGTAGGTATATATTTATGCAGGTCACCTGCATCCTTATCAACCGACATTACTTTGGCGATCTTAATCTCATTGGTAACAACTTACCATATGCCTGTCTATGATCAAATGCCTGGAACGTATCAGCTTACAACTTGTCTTGGTATGTATGTCACTATTTTTTGTGTACCGACAGATAAGAAATATTGTTTTTGCAAATTTGATGCAACCATTAACGCTTATGTTTATGAATTAAGACGACAGAACATATTCCTCCACTTCGCAGCTTCGTTACAATACATTGAAGCTTGAGACGAATTGTTATTGATGTAGGTAGGTACAATTATATTTGAATAATGTAATGCGGATATTTCGTGCGGAAGGCATATTGAATGGTGTCTGTCGAAGCTACATTCAATACAATGTGTACTATCTAGGAACATAATGTAGATAAATATTTTGTTATACCCTAGCCAAAAAAGCACGATTGCGCACGACGCATCGGTAACCTGATGGCAAATGATCACCGCTGCCCATATGCATTAGCAAACACCAAGAGTATCACCAAGGCGTTGCCGCCCAAAAAGGAAGTGATATACCCACTACATGAAACATCCTCAAGCGCAGATAAGACCAAGAAGCAGTATCTACATCGTTTAAACAAGCGGTCAATAATTACACGAACGGGACCCAGACACCTAACAGCATACCACTCTAGGACGGGTGACCGTAGATTCAATGTAGAAATACTAAAGAAGGTAAACAAATATGGTTACTTTCTCGTGTCAAGGGTGGTTTAATGAAATTGAATGTGATACTTCATCACATCGTTTCATTAGACTCACTTGCCTTACGCTTGGATGATTTAAGCACAAAACCGATGTTTCAAGGGGCCCTCCTCGCTTTTTTGAGACGATGTACCCAACTTCATTACACAAGTCTACCCATTGTAAGTTGTTGCAGTTTTTAGGGTCAAGGAATGGATTAATCAAGGATTAATTTGGGAAACATGCAATTCCGTGTATTTTTAAAAATATTGAAATAACTGGCAGCAGGACAGTCTTTTGAATTGTTAAACTGCATAATAATGCAATCAATCAATTAAAATTGGTACTTATATTAGTATCAATCAAAATCGGTACTAATAAGGACCAATTTTAATTGATGGCACCTATTGGATTCAGTCATTGTTTTAGACTAGGTGGCGGTGTCACCGCCGAAAATGGTTTACTAGGTAAAATAAAACTACAATGTAGAGGAATAACCTTTATATTCATTTCTGTTTCATAGTTTCACTCTTAACTATGCTTAAGGCTACAACCGTACGCCATTCTGCAACGTCGGTTTTGTACGCAAACTTTGTTACGTTGGCATCGCAAACGTTTAAAACTAACAGCTATTGGTCGCGAGTATAAAACATAAATCTATTGTCGATGGCATACGATCACACGGGCATAAATAAAAAACGTTTATCCACGGAATGCTTGGCAATTCCAAAACCGCCCTGATCGACTGTACACCAACGAAATGTTACAAAATTTATATTAAATTTCGAGTGCAGTATATATGGGAATCACTAAGTATTTAATTTCATCAACAACATTATCACTTTGTATAACTTCCATTCTATATCTCCAATAACTGTTTCACAACTGTTCCAATTTAATTGTATGATAACAAAGGTCGGTTAGTCCTCATAACTGTGGTATGTAGAATTTGACAAATATTATTATTCAAAACTTCAACATCTTTAAAAAACCTACCACTTATTAATATCATCTAAAAACCCTTTGAATCCTTTTCATCACTATAAAGAGGTATTTACGATTCACTTTTATTTCTGAAAGCATCTAACAAAATTTTAATGCGAAAAAATCCCAAGTACCACATATATACTTGTAACGAATAAACAATAAAACCACAGCACACATCGATCTCAATAAAAATAGTCAGTTACACTATTTACATTAGCAGTCTGATTTCAAAAGTCATTGGTAACAATTATAATCAAGTGATTATTAAAAAAAATCCAATTAACAAACAATAAAAAATTTGTGATGATCAAGCAAAATTGTGCATTAAAAAAACAGAATAATATAATTCAAACTGAATTAACATAACTCAGCTGTTTCACTATTGACATGAGTAGGCAACACCTATAATACGTTTACAATGAAATAAAATCCATAAAAAATCAGAAACACTAACTTTCAGTAAAGTACATAACTCGTTCAACACAAACAAAATCTGCCAAGTAAAAATAATATAATAATAATAATAATTAAAGCAAATCTTAAGCAAACAAAATCTCAAATATGTATTTAAAGTTTCAAAAACACTCCATACATCTATCATATTAAATCATTTCAATCATTTCGTACACAAAATATGTAATTTATACTTACTTAATTATGTTTTCTTAACATTCATTGAATATAAAGTTAACGAGACCTTGGTGGTCAACGCTACCCTAAGTTACCAAGAGTACACATACCTCACTATTACATTTTGTTAGCACATCACAGATCATAACTCAGTTCATGTTGAACAATACATTTAAAAGACACAAGGGCAATATTTTGACTACAATTACCAATCTTTTCGTCGCGTAATTATGTCCTGACTTATAATTTACACCATGAAACAATGTTTTACATTAATCTTAATTTTATTAATACTATATAATGTAACATGTCCGTAGAAATGTATTATTAACACAAACTCCCAACCCAGGCACATCTAGCTAACAAAACACAGACTTCTCTATCCTTAGGTGTAACACTCGTAGAAACTTATTTATATGTTTTGCTCATGCACTGCAGTAACATATAAATGATATATGAGATATAAAAATAATTAGCAGAAAAAAATATTACATTTATAGAGTTCTGCCGGAATTTAATTTAAAAGATTTGTTGGACAATTATGATATAAATATCATTGTCTACTTTAATTCTTAACAATCAGAGTTGACAACCAAAATAATGAGAAACAAGCAAACAAACTGCAGTGCACGTAGTTCCAACAACTAATGAATTAATAAATTACTGTGTCTATATTATTATTTAACTAGGACCTTAAATAACGCGATATATTAGCTTATGCCTAGTTCCAAAGCTAATATAATTTGGCTTCTTTCAAGTTGAACCATAATTATGTCTTGTAGTATTTTAATCTATATTATAAAAAATGCCTTATTTTGGTATCGCTGTTACTAAAATTCGTATATCTTTCTTTACAACACAACTCGACAAACCAAGTCCCACAGACTCATTTGAGCAACACAGACAGTTTAGTCGAACATATAATATGTAGATATAGCGCTATCTTAATTATATTAACTTTACTTCATTTAGGATTTGTGAAAAATATTTTACTGAGATCTGCTTTATATTCTCTTTAGTATATTTCTTGTCAATACTGTTACATATATCCATAACTTTAAACTTACATTACTGCTCTACTTATATGAGTAAACACAAGACATATATTGATAGTTCACCTTTTTTTACACGCAAGCAATGCGCCTATGTGTAAAGTTTGTTTTAAACCATTCATTCCAACAATACATAGCCATACTTCATGAGAAGTCAAACATCAATCCTAATCCTTTAATTTGCCAAACATTTTAACCGAAAACTTAAACATAACAATCTGAACGGAAGACGAAATGATAAGTAATTTGGAAGACATTACACCGAAACGAATAGATATGGTTTTGTATAACAGAAATAATCAATAAACATTTTTAACAAACATAAATGCTATTCACATGGCAACATTGGACTTACCACAACGAAAGGTACCACTCCTTAAGCAATCCGAGTTTCACTAAACACCGCTCACACTATTCAGAGTTCCATGTCACTTCACAAAACAAACTTTCACAATTTCTAGCTTCACAATCGCCGCACCACGTGGGGAGACACGACAGAACAACGATCACATTAAAGATTATGTAATTAATTCTATATTTAAATGAATTATTGTTTTTTAAATGTATTATTAGTGCAGTTTACAAACTATGCGTTTCTCTTTTATGTATAATATGAATGAAAAAGCAGCAAGCAATATATTAGACATTACACATAGTACACGCAATTATTCCTTCCAAAAATTAATATTACCAATATCATTAATTTGTACTAAATTGGATGTTAAAAAATTCATTACCGTAGAAAATCTAATAGGACTCCATTACTGACTTAACTTTAAATTTGTACTGCAAATGTAAATGTTAAGATTGTACTGTAAAAAGCGGCACTAGTATTATAAAAATGTGTTAAAAAAATCCAGCCTTTAAATCAATAATTAAAGCTGTGTACTTCATTATTTAAATATCATCTATCAGTGAACAACCTGTAATTTAAATATCGAAATATACTACCAGTTTGACCAGCTATCCGATCCAGCTATCAAATTAAATTTATTCTTTAATTCTTCTGTAGTTTATATTGATACCCCATAATAATTTTAGTAACAGTTACTACCCATGTATAATGACCAAAGAATAGAGAAGAAATCGAAACGAGTAATTAAGGTGTTTTGTTCCAGGGTTCCGTGTAGTAAAATTTTTCAACTATCGAATTATTATTATCCCTCCCTGTAAGTCCCCAAATAACTCTTTAAATATTCCTATTGTTTCTCTCAGAAATGGCCTTACAACAACCCCCACTAATATATATGTAGTGTCCCTCCAAGACGTCCCCAGAGGTAGATCTAGTGTCACTAGTGTCATCCTTAAAGAAAATCCAAATGTCCCAAGAGTTATCTCTTGTGTCCCAAGAGGCCTCCCTTGTGTCCCAAGAGTTATCGTTAATGTTCCAAAAGTTATCCATAGTGTGCCAAGAGTTACCACTATTGTCCCCCGTCTCCCAAGAGTGTTCCCCAGTGTCCCCCGTGTCCCCCAGCGGTGCGGCGATGCAAGCGCGTGCGTTGCGCCGGCGGCGGTCGCGAAGGCCTCAAAAGAAGCCGATCAACTCCTACTCGATGTTCGACCGAGGACCGTCGATAGGCATCGTGTGCAATACTTCATCTAACAGCTGTAACGCCCTGAAAACGGATTATTAATAAAATATCATTGACATTATGTTGATGTTGAGTTGAAAAAAAATCTGTTGAACAAACAAAGGTATTTTATTTACAACTAGCTGAGCCCGCGACTCCGTTCGCGCGGAATTTATATAGACGGAATTCTTTAAATTGACATATCTTTTTTATGTGGTCTTTTTTATACGCCTAAGTATCAATTCAAGCTTAGCATAATATATTAGTGAAAACCACATTCAAATCGGATCAGCTGTTTAGCTAGAGATTAGCGCGAACAAAGGCACAGAGAAACAGACAAAAATTCTAAAAATGATTGTTTTGTGTTCTATTCCTTATAAGTTTCCTCCACATATCTTCTATGTGCCGACAGCGATCAGCTTTATTATATGTAGGGAAAGGTCGGTCTAGCCGTTTCGGAGGAGTTGTCCACAAACACTGACACGAGATTTATATGTATTAGATTTTTTAAAATTTTATTATACTAGAATAAAGAGGTGTAATGTAATTAATGAAAACAACAATGAATATAATATAGTCTATAAACATATACCTGTGCAAATGAACCTCCACCCAGCAGGGTGTCTCCTTGATGGAGGTGCGGGGATAGTCAGGCCCCCAACCCTTGACGAAAGACAGTCTCACGATACACAGCCTCCGCAGATCGTCCACGCCAATACCAGCCGCTGCTGTTAGACCTGGAATCATATACAATATTATTGGGTACTTCGAAAATACAGTACCTGTGGGTATTTGGAAAATGGGTACTTCTAAAAATACAGGTGTGGTAAATGACCACCTCCACCCATGTAGATATTCTTATCTACTTGGACTTCTGTCCAAGCAGGGGTGTCAGCAACGCAATGGCGCCCAGGAAGGTAGTAATAGATCCACTTTTTGCAACATCAACAAACACACCGACATCATACCTAAATGACGGGTGACAGAAGAATGGAAGAATGGGAAGGAGAACATCTTACCTCCGCGCTTCGATTAAATTATTTAGTAGTAGAGTATATTACATGAGGCGCCAAGCAGGCTATGTGCTGATTGATTGCTACATACATTTGTTCATCCCGGGGTGTGCGGGTTGGATGTGTCCCGCGACGGCAGCGGCTTGCGCGGCCGCTGCGGCCTGTGCGGTCGCGGCCTGCGTCTGCATTTGCCTATGGCACTGTCTTAAGTCAAACACCTGTAAGTCAAAGTCTCTCATTAATGAAGCACGGGAGCTCTTGTCACCAAGGAGGCCCGAGCATACTCCACTCCATTCGTGGAGGGGTTAGTGGCCAACAAAAGTGTCGGAGGTTGTTGTCACCCGAAGGCTTCCGACAAGGCTTAACGACTGCTATCTCACGATAACAACCAGGACCGACTGCTTTACGTAATCTCCAAAGAACGGAAGCGCACAAGAAATTTCTGCCACTAGCGGTCACCAGCTCGATCCCTTGCGATAGAGACACGCAGTCAGACTATGTGCAGTTAATTAAGCTCACTTAATATGTCGGAAAGGGAAACTTACCACGGATAAAAATATAAACCCCTACCTTAATACAAGCGGAGGGGTATATCTTATGCACTGCGTCCCCCGGAGCCCTGCCCGCCTCCCTGTCGAGGTAGTACGACTGCACGAACACGGAGTGGTCGGACAGACACCGCAGCCACACGTCGCCCTCACCGCGGAGGTCGAGCTGGACTCCCTTGCCTATGTGTAGCCTGGTAGGTTGGGGATGAAATAGTGACGTTAAATGCAGGCAAGTGCTAAAGAGAAAACCGAGTCGGTAATGATAAGTCACACGAGTGTCATACGTTTTTCAACACACTTGCGGGGTAACATTTTTGAGGTAAAGACGACGTTATTGATAATCAAGCACAAAACGGTGAAAATGTTAAGAAATATTGTAAGAAAATGGCCGCCTGTCATATTTGTTCTAGTCATGTGCGCGGCGCTGCTAGATAACGCGTGAGGAAAATCGACAAACGGCAAACATTTAAAGTAAATTGGTCGATTATGTAAAAAAACTGTATTATGCGGTTTCATATGATGTAAACAGGCAAACGAACAGACGGGTCATCTGAAGAAAAAGAAAAAAGGGAAGCGGTACGTCGCTGAAGCAACCGGAATCAATAACGACAATAATTCACCCCAGACCCACCAACAGCATACCGATTCTGGACAGGTGACAGAAGAAGAATGGAAAGGAGGATTTCTGAAGGACAGGGAGAAAAAGCGGAGAAATTACTTTCAATGATTGTTTTATTTAAATTGTGTCTCAAATAAAAAACCTAGACATCAAATGATAACAGGTTCAAGGCTTGTGGATGGCCTTCAACTACATTAGAAAATTTGCAAGTAAAAATAAAGTAAATACCTCGCCCGCTCGCTCTGTTCTGTCCTATGAACGTTGCTAAGCGCTCCCAAGCAGAATCTATTACCACCAGACGGGTCCACGTAGCCATCCACCTGGAACATACAAATAAAATAGAATAACTCGTAATTTAAAAAAACACAATTTTTTAGGGGAATTCATTGTATTGAGGAAGCATTTTTTTTATTTATCATCTTTAATCTAAAACAAAAACCTAAGGAAAAGTAATAAGGACTCGAGTAAAAATGTTTAGGTCGGTATCCCTGGATATCTCATATGCTGAACTCTCAGGCCATTTAGTAATTTTAGTTTTGGTTTATTTATTTATTTTGTAACACCTTAAATTTTTGTATAGAAGGCAGAATGCATACTCCATTCTCTCACCAGTCAGCCCAATTTGTTTAAGATACGACAGAATATTGTCGAATTACATCCTTCACCATGCAACTGTAAAATCATGCAAATATTATAATACAGACATCTAGAAACATTGAAAAATTAAAATCACTAAACACGTATACATTACATAAACTCACAGTGACATTGGGCCGGCTGGAGGGCACCTTGAAGGTCTCCCCGACCTGCGTGTCCAGCTCGAAGTACGCCACCGAGCACCAGTACTCAGGCGCTGGCTGACTCGAGAGCAGACCACCAGGGTTGCCATTATCTAACAGGATTAAGGAACAATATATATTTTTGTCGCAGTAAAGAATAATTTATGTAAATTATTCAGTTAATTATTCTTAATCGAATAATTAACAGAATAATTTAAAGTAAAGTATTTAGATCTTTCTTTTCTATGTTTTTTGAATACTCTTTATAATATTAATTCATAATGAACTTAGTACTTTGTTTCTTTCCAATAGATATTATATGTTCGAAATTAAAACTCATTGAATTGTCATTTGTGACACTATGTCTGGATATCTCATAATAATAATAATTTAAAAAGAAAACCATTTCAGCCAGTCAGCCACATATTATTCAAAATGTACCAATCTTTGTTAAAGAAAATTCCAAATTCGAAATACTATATATTTTAAATACCTAACAATGTCGAGCAATTTTTTTCACATTTTGACTATCTGGTGGCACAGTTACTACCTGGGCTCGTCTTTGCCCTGGGGTTCCAGGGTTGATTATAAGTGGACTGTATTTTTTGCG
>DWKC01000307.1:0-13772 GCA_018249195.1 Racta chiria
AAGTTTGTCCTGGGTGGGAATCGAACCCACGACCTCCGGCTTAGCAGTCAGATTCACTAACCACTAGACCAACAGGCTAGTCAAAATAAATATGATGTAATTGGTTTAGATCTACTAGTAACTACCACGATGTATACCTTACATAATAGAATTCTCGATAATTTATTTATGTATTTATTTATTACTCGTTAAGTAACGAGCGACAATATTTCATTACACATAGGTACAGTAGATTTTAAAAACAGTATATTCTTTGCTTTCTATGTAGGTACGTATAAAATTAAAGAACGTTAAAATAAATGAAAATTTGCATAAAACTACATTAAATAATAAAATAACATTGACAGCACCAAAATAACATAATAATAATTAATATCAAAATATAAAATATGTTAGCGTTGTACTAGTTGTATATATTTATTGCTTTAATCAAAGTCATTGCGGAGGCAGATTATATCTTGTGTGTATAAGCAGAATATTTCCTTACGAGTTTTATTAATTATTGTATTATTAGCTCTGTGTCTGGGTGTCAAACAAATTAATAATTTGAAAACTAAAATTACGCTTTTATAGGGTACTAAGTAAAATAAAAATTGTGACTGTGGTGTTAACTGTTTGCGGTATTGGAATTGTTTCTATTGTTTCTAATTAAGCTGTAAGATTTGACCCAAACACACAGACATACGAACGAATATTTCAGGTTAAACGATATAATCCTATCCTATAAAGATATATATATATTTAATTTAAAATATATATGTATGTTTATCAGTTGTCTGACACCGTAGTACAAGCTAACGCTTAGTGTGGCTAATACGACCGAGTCTGCGTTGTCTTAAGATATGTATTATTTATAATTATTATTTACAAACAACGTTGCTACATTTCAGTAAGCTTGTAGCTTCACGATCCGTCTTACAGAATCTACTAAATTGTATCCTTTCTCCCGCGGAACTAAATCTGTTTCCCGGTATTAGACGGATGAGGATGATAATGAGGATTATCTGTCACAACAATGCAAGTTTTATATAAATCTGTTAAGCGAATAGGCACTTCCCGCATGATGTCCGAACGGACAGAAAGACAGTAAACAAAAAATGTTTTTGTATCGTTTAATCTTAGATCATTATATTCTACAAAACTGTTTAACTAACGAGTCTAAGCTTCTTAGTCGCATTATTCTAATATAGTCTGTACCCGGGTATATATCGACTCTACAAAATACAATAACAATTGTTTTTAGAATATTTGTCTCTTGAATTTCTGTTCGCATGTTACCAATAATCTCTGAAACGGCTAAACCTATTCATGTGTGGTTTTCACTAACATACAGGTATAGTAAGCTCGGGATAGCATAATTATAATTTCTATTTTATAATCTTTTAATTGTAACGCAAATAAATAATATAGATTTAAACAATTCTGTAAGAATCGGCCAGGGTGGTGCGGTAGTTTGGTAACTAGTGGTTGTAAATATCAAAAATAGTAAATAGCAATAAAGTGTATGTTATGTAAAAACTTCGAAAGAGATTTAACAAGCAACTATGCATTATTTTTTAAAAATAATGCTTTACACATAATATATATACACATAAAATATCTGTCCTTTGCTTATGATCGCAATATCAAACGAAGATATTACGGCAACATTTTCTCTTACGCTGTTATCGGTCCATTAGGACATATGGACGGGAAAGACTCAAATCATAATTTTATATATAAATGTTTATGACTGAAAGGAAACTGTAAAAAGATGTATTTCCGATGTAGTTATCGCTGGGTGCGCAGTGATTGACATGGACTTCTATAATAAATTGTTTGTCTTAGCTGTTGTAGATAGGAAATTGCTTTTGTATAAGTTAAGGAGACTAACTAGCTTGCGGTCAAACTGGAATACGGTTTTTGCAAAGCTACTTGACAAAAATAGTTACGTTAATTTTGATATATATATAAATAAAAATGGAAAAGTTACAATCGTGGTTAATTTTCACAAAACCCAGTAAAGCAACGATTTCTAATTCATGTGAAGTCACACGAGTACATATGTTATACGAGTAGTTCAGTGCTATAGGCGTAAAACCGTAACAGACAGATAAATATAGCTCGCATTTATAATATTAGTTAGGATTTAAGAGCATGTATGTAGGGTAGTGACGATATATCTCCAGTTAGAAGGTCGTGGTCGCGGCCGAGTCTGTTCGTTAGCCTGAACAAGGCATATAATAATGTTATTAACTGTTGTTTAATTACGTCATCAATCAATCTCTCTCCGGGACACCTTTAATTCCCGGAAACGATACTGTTCGTGAGATAAAGTTTGACAGTTCTTTGAAAATATTAGCAACTAGCTGAGCCCGCGACTATTTTTATAGACGAATTTATTTAAATTGTTATATCTTTTTTATTTGTGCATTGATTTTAATAAAAATCCCTAAGTGTCAATCCAAGCTTAGCCCAATACGTCACTGAAGACCGCGTTCAAATCGGATTAGCGCGAACAAAGGTACAGATAAACAGAAAAAAAAACTAAAAATAACTGTTTTGGGTTCTATTCCTTACAACAAAGCCTCTATAAGTTACTTCCATGCATTATCTATCATGAGGATGTTTAATGTTATAACAGACGCCACTGCCTAGATACTAATTTGTGAAAACTAATCTATGAAGAATAGATGGCACTTCCTGCAATTGAAATAATGTCCAAAACTAAATAAAAGCGCATCTATCCGAAAATATTCTACGATTAACACACGATTCCTTGACCCAAAAACCTTTAACTTACAATTTTCATGGTAATTGCGTTGCAATCCAAAAAGAAGCTGTGGTTAGTAGATGTCAACTATTTGTATAGAATACAATAGAAAAAAAAGAACAAAAATATTGTGTAGGAATTCCACTAATGAAACGTGAATGAAATCAAATCGTAAATTCAATGGATTGGCCCAAAACCAATACAGAAATAGAATTGTACAAAACGTATCACAAGAAATAAAATTGACGATTGTTCCGCACGATACTAGACAGGCAGCTTCTTGTTTTATCCGACGCTAATAAATGAAATTACAGTTACTTTCGTTTTTACTGTTAATATATCGTTTACTACCAATATAAAGTATTACCACAGACTAATAGCTGACTGTAGGTATCGCGATTGATAACTTTGGAAGAAAGCGGACACTGTCCGCACGTATACTAAACATCGTTTATGTTATCTTATGATGTTAAATATAAGTCAATATAACAAAAAATATACGCCCCGGAAAAAAGAAAAATATATTAACCTATTTATACATTACGTATTTATATATTACGTTACTTATTTGTTTTAATATTATTTACGTACCACCAACTTGTGAACTCTTCCTTAAGTCATCTGTATGCCACAGCTATAAGATATACAACTTGTATAAAATTGTCTATTATTTTCATAATATGATATAAATATTATAAACTTACATAAAAATCTCGTGTCACTTTTGTGTGGTCATGTGTTTGTGGTCAAACTTCTGCGAGACAGCTTCACCGATTTATAAGAATTTATTTATTCATATTTGGCAGGCCTTAGAATAGGTCGTAGACTACCCCTCAGTGATAAGGGGATTTTTAGGGGATACGCAGATTTTTTTAAAATTCATGAACAATCATTTTTTATTTTTTATGATTTGGGTTAGTAGTTTAGGGTAAACTGTAAAATAAACTAAATCGTAAAATTGTTAGTATTTCCGCAAAACAAGTTTTCCGGGTCAGCTAGCGTTTATATATTGTTAACTAGGTATGACAATATATTTTTAGTTACTTTTTATAAAGTATAAAATATAGTCTAACAAGACGAAATACACAGTAACATTGACTAAGCTGATGAGCTCAAACTCGGCGGACTTTGTCATCTATTATCTATCTCGCACCCTCTCGTCTAATATATCGCTATGAGACAGAGGGGTTGAGGGCCATTCAGGATTCTCTCTCCCACTTTCGAACTCAACACGCAGACGATCGTAATAGTACTATTTTCGTTCAATCTCGATACACCTACAAAATTTTATAACGGTATTACACCTAGATTAGGAGAAATTCTATTTCTAAGATGTTATTACAGTTATAGGACGACAAGGTCAACGATTGCATCCAAAATGTGGACGACCAGCCAACACAAGATATTTGTTCCAGAACGCTTCATTTACATACAAAATTTACTACCACAACGTTCTTGTTTTACGACAGATTTTTATAACATCTCTGAGTGTTGAGTATCATCCCCATATTGGGGAAGGATCTGGTTTTATAGACCTGGCTTGACAGACACCACTACCCTAATGCGCTGACCTGAAAATCACATTTGACATTGTCACAATTGTCATATTTGATTCAGACACGGTTTCTTATTTTATGTTTAAAAATATTAAATAAATTAATAATACCCCCTGGATACTGTGTCGAAGAAAACACAAATAAATAGATATTGTAAATATTCGTCTGTCATATGACGCCCACCCGGCTGGGATCAACCGCGGGACCCCGCGCCTCGCAGGCAGGGTCGCAAGGTCTAATTAATTAATAATATAAAATTTCAACTGTTAGCAATTGTAAACTGAGAGCGAATAATTGACTTGTCTATTATTATTATTATTATTTGTAGGTTTGTAAAACAAAAATATTATCAAGCAGCTGTAACCGCGACTCCAGTTGCGAGAAATTTGTATAGACCGAAATCTGTAAGATGTCATATATTTTTTATTTGTGCATCGATTTCCAATAAACTTACCTCTTAGTATCAATCGATCGGCCGGATCTAAGATTAGTGGGAACAAAGGCACAGACAAACAGACAAAACACTAAAAATGGTTGTTCTGGGTTCTATTCCTTACTACATATTGCCATAATTATTATTATAAGTTTCTTCTATATATTTTTCATGTACAGACAGCGATAATCTACAAATTTATTATATGTTTAATTAAAAAGCAGAAAGAAATGTATGGAGGCTTTGATTGGTGAAATATAAATAAATATTCATCTATGACTACGACATCACTTACCATCAGGTGGGATTGTAGTCAAGCATTAACTTATAACATGACAACAACTATATAACAACAAAAAAAGATATAGCAGTAATATTATGTGCTTACATAAAAAATACACATACGTAAAAAAAGACATCGTGAATAATTAAGTTAAGTTTAAAATGTATTTGTAAGTGAAGCGTTATACGAGCTACACTTATTGCTAAGCAATAGAGTACATTAAATAATATTTTAGTGAGACCCTTGTAAATTTTCCGTCAGCTCCTGGCACGTTTTCCTCGAGAAACGGTGAACCCACGAGGCACTGTAGTCGCCAATTAATTGCAAAGCCAACATCGTCTACGAAGTTGGAAGGAGTGGAGTATTATTTTATAATTAGCCTAAAGAAAATTGAGTTAAATTGGAATGTTGCCGACAAACTCGGAATATTAATACAGCGTACCCGAGTTGCATTTGTTATAAATTAACTTATATTTCCATACTGATTGACTGTTTTATATGAGGTTTTTTATGATGACTCTCACCACGAGTGGATCCAGGTTTCATCGCAGTATCAAATGGGCTGGTTTATGTCCTATTGCTGGTCTTCATCATCAAACATCTTTCATTAAAAGTATTTGTTTGGTTATAAAAAAAGACGTATCAGCACTCGATCTGTACCACGGCAGCCATCACTCATCACACATGACTCTCAGACAGTGTCGCAATTAAGTGCGTTATATGAGAAGTACAGCTAGCAAGCGGTGCTCACATAGACAGGTCTTGACAGTTGCATTACTGAATATATTGATCTGATAACCATGTTTTAATGAGGTTATCCGACGGACGACGAAAAGTTCGGGCCGGTTGCGATTATGGAAACGTGAAAACGACAAGAGTAACAACTCGCTTTCGCATTTATAATGATAGCTGATAAGTTATGTCTTTGTTTTTATTACATTTGTTTATTTATTAAAAACCCCGTCCATAAATTTACTTAAACTCCAAATAATAAATGTACTTCGATACTTAGTTCGTCGATACTTAGAAAACATCTTATAACAATCGATACTTATAATAGCGTAATAAATCACGTCACGTATTAATTTAAACACGGCACTCATTTAGATACAAACTTAATCGGCGAAGCCAACAACCGTTCCTAACATTTAACTATGCCCTCATTAATAAATTCATGTTTGTGATGACCTATTATCAACATATAAAGCACCTATCACACAGTGAACTATCTACACACGTGAACATTGTACTTAAAGCTTAATTATACAATTAAATATCATAATATTAATCATTATCATTAGCTTAAGCGGATCTATTGTAACTACAATAGAAAAAATTGATTAATAATTATTAATCGGATAGTTTGGCTTTTATTATCATTATATTTTATAATTCAAAAAAATCGACTTCAAATTACATCCACAAATTAATAAAATTAGAACATCATCAATAGTCGAAACCAATTAAATACGCATTATTCGGGATAACTCAAAAACGATTCGTTAGATGTCGCTCAAATTTAATGGGACCACATGATAAGCCTCAGTATTAGAATAAAAATAAGAATCATCAAAGTCGTACACTCAGGTAACGAGTTAAGAGTAAACAATATATAAAAACTACAGATGAATTGGGAACCTCCTTCTTTCGGTTAAAAAGTAGAGAAGTTGGTAAAGACCCTGCCTGCGAAGTAAGGAGCAGATATTTATGTGGCAGATAAATACTTGTTTTCAGGTCATAGGTATTATTTGTGACGTGTCTAAGTGTTTCTTGACGTTTATTTCATGTTATTAACGTAAATGTCAGACCAGCAAATATGTATGTACAACATAATACTAGTTTAAGCCATTGACAGGCCTGGTGGTCTGGTGGTCAGTGAACCTGACTGCTGAGCCGGAGGTCGTGGGTTCGATCCCCACCCAGCACAAACTTTTCTGTGCTGGACTGTTTGTTCTGCGTGTCTGGGTATAAAAATTATACAAGTATGTATGGAAGATAGAGGTTTATAAATATGTTTACCATTTATCTGATCACCATAGTACAAGCTAACGTATAGTTTGGGGTCAGATGGCCGTGTGTGAGTTGTCTTAAGATACTTATTTATATTAATTTATTACAGAATCTTAATACAGAACAATGATTTCGATTATAACACCAATTAGCGGAAAAAGACCTTTGTTGCAGAATAATGAAGTATTTACAGAATGATATGAAGTTATTGGAATGTTTGAGGGCGGAGTATTGACTAATGTGGCGACTGAACAATGAATAAAGTAAAAACACAGTGGGCCGGACAACTAACTGCTCTCACGTACAACGTACTCTCGTTAACAACAATATGTACTGACAAATTAAAACATTCCATGTCACTTTAAGCAATAATAATGATAATATTAGCATGATAATCAATTCACTGCAAAAATGATGTCTAACCACAATTTCAATATTAAGGTACCGCTAATATAAGAAGCCGTCAGATTGCTGTATAAACTTTAATATGTAAAAATAAAGGCTGTGATTTTGTTACAGAGCGACATTGTCCACATTCGACAAAGTTCTTTAAATAAAGAGAAAAAAAGGTACGGCTCTTATTGACTATCTAATTGTAAAGACTGGATCCGACAGCTCATGTGCCCTCCGAAGCACGGAAGCGCTTAAATCAAATACATTACTATCAGATATAATTTACCGACCAACCCACAGCTGCTAAACGTTCCACCGATCTATTATTTACTATCGATAGTATTCGTAGCGCTGTGGGTGTCTAACAGTGTAAGTGTGTACAGGTATCTAAATAATTAACAGAAATAATTACATAACATCTACGTTTGTGACATGGGGCGCAATAAATAGCTGTAAATGAAATGAATCATGACTATTTCGTACATTAAATTGTAACAAAGTAAAAATAAGTAATATTAAGGGTCGACGGGTTCACTCAGTTATTGCAGAATGTCTTTTATCTTAAAGCTTCATAATTTCATTAAGATACACGAACTAGAAGAGGGCGGATTTCTTTCTTAGGTATATCATTTAGGTTCAGGTTAACTCAGGTTCTTAGGTCTTACATAACTATTATATACAGGTCAACCTGCAGCGTGTTAATATTACCAAATGAAGCGAAATAGGATCCGTAACCAAATCGAGTTTCGCACAAACCTGTAATCTGGTAAGCGTGTAATGATGCGACAAACTGCGGGCAACGCTACAGCACTCACAACATTGCAGTTCATTTGACAGATAAAACTATTTGTTTTTAGTAGCTTCATTAAACTTGGTTTAAGTTTGTTAGTTCGAGTCTAATCTTCCTCATTTACAACAACTTCCACTTTTTATATTAGAAATTAAATTTCGATATATTTATTTCATCACCCTATAAGATTCTTCCATATATCTTTCATGTACAGACATCGACCAGCTACAGATTTACTTTAAGTATGAAATGATGACATGGCTTTATTATTGTCGTATTGGGGCGGCTTAGAATACCAACCCTAATCCCATGCTGGAAGTGGTGTCGTAAGAGGCAGTAAAAGTTAGCTGCTTGACAGTAGGGCGAGCAGATAGCACCTCATCTTTTTGTAAAGTCCGTCTGGCTAGTACCACCCGCTTGCGTCAGCTTGAGTCAGCTGCCATAGATTCTTCGTGTTCCAAGTTAATAATCCATATCTATAAAGTAATCATTTGTATTGATGGTGACAAAGTAATACAATTACAATTACAAACCGGAGGCCTTCGGGCGGCTTACAAAATTCCGACCTTGAGTTAGTCACTAATCCTTTAACCAATTAATATTGTTATTATTGTTGTAATTTATCACGGACTCCAAAATAGCTGACATTGAATCGTTTAAGTCTTTCAGGAACAGACATCAACAATCATCCACAACAAATATACAGCACTTGAATTTTTTAAAGTATTGCATCTGTAGATACCAGTTCTCACTGAACAAGTGTTTCTCTGCTGTACTGTAAATATTGTTAATGTTGTAAGGAATGAAAGCATATATTTCATATTACACTAGCTGACCCGGCAGACGTTGGAATCAGCAAGTATTTTTTTAACTCTATTTATGAGATCTTCAAATTTAAAAAACTTTACCTATGAAAGCATTTGAATCTCTCCAATAGTTTCGCTGACCCCTTAGTTTTCCAAAACAGGTTTTCCATTATTCAGTTAATCTGGTCTGAGACAAATCAAAGTAAAGCAAATATCATTAAAATCAGTCGAGCTGTTCTTGAGTTATAAAAAGAATAGCTAACACGATTATCGACCTTATTTTATATATATTATATAAGTAGATTTGAATGGCCCTATAGCTTAGTTAGCAGTGATCCTGCCTTTGAGGATCGTAGCTTCGTTTCCCGGCCGAGCTCAGACACAGGTGAATGTTTGTTATTTGTGTCCATGCCATCCGCCGCATTATGAATCCTGTATTAGTATGGTGTGAATGGGTGACCAATTATTAATTCATTATTGCGCTGAAAATCAAATGCTACATTGGCCCAAGCGCACTGGCCCTAAAAAATCGCTTGGAGGACCAATTCCATGGGTCTCAGTAAGGCCGTAAAAGTTGTGAAGGTTAGCGCTACGTTTAGTATAAATAACAAATAAATATAGAATATATATATTAATAATATCATTACACAGGTTTTATTGAATCTTTAAATAATTTCATAACTATAGTAATCATGATAGATTACTAGCTTTTGTTCGTTCTGCTCTTCTCGGAATACCCTCCGACAAGGTTGTAAGAGGTGTCTCCGAAGTATACAGTACCTCTAATTTACAAACACACGCGCTGATTTAAAATTAATTAGCACTTGGTACGCCAAACACAAACATCAGTTCCCGAGCAGCACTGTCAGAATTTACATGTTTTTAAAAAATTCAGTTTGTTAACCCCTACATGGGCCAACTGTTGACGTTCAGGCCTATGAGTGGACAGATGTTTTAGTATGTAATCGCCGCCGTTCACGAACCACACCCGACTACAGTGTTACGAATGCGTTGCTTGACGGGAAGGCAGTGATAGTAATATGAGGATGCGCGGGGAGACTAAGAAAGGGTACATCACCGAAGTAACCGGAATCAGTAGTTTATGATAATGTCAATTATTTTAGCTGCATCTCTATATGCACCGCGCATATCAATGCCATGCTGGCACGAATCTTTAACATGCATTGTTATGCAGATGAGAGTACATCTGTTGCGCACTATTCGTGCCGCGCGAACTCTTCTCGGTCACTTACGGAGGAGAATAGGACTAGACTCGTGTCCACCATTGAGTGCTCTAGAGGGGTTTCGGAATGAGGTCGACCAATTTTAGTAGTATTTAACCCCAAAAAGACATAGGCTTCGACTTGAAGCTTCGAAGAGATGTAGGCTCTCATTGTGTCCTCTACCGTATCTATAACGGCGAATGTTCCGAGGAACTATTCAACCTAGTGCCACCGTCCAACTTCCTTTATCACACCACTCACAAAAGGTTGAAATTCCATGACCACCACCTCGTCCACCGCTCTACACGATCCTTGCTGCCACGAAAGTGTGAACTTTATAGGCGCTATGACATGGACTATGGACATGGGGCTTTTTATAAGGAGTTTCAATTGTTTTCTCCTCTGATGTTGGGCGTGTTCATAGGCGACGGTGACCACTTAGCATCAGGTGGCACCTAAACCTGCTTGTCCGTCATTGTTATAAAAAAATGTCTATAATTGTATAGGTAATTTATTTTTGGACTTGTTATTGTATCATCGTAACGCATGGCCATCATTATTTCACTCGGTAGAAAAATATGGACATCTTTTATGTAAACGTTAACTGTCTGTCATCCTGTCAAAAGTTTTTCCACACGACGGTCATCGCAGTCTACCGAGGCCGTAATTAAGTAGGTCGAACTATTTGCGAACTGTATACTTATTATACTGAGAAATGGTATAGAAGTAAAATTTTACTGAATTAAACATTTGAACCACACTGACACCAGGATGATGCGGTAAATTTTTGAGTTTATTGCGTTCAGACGTCGCAGGGTGAGTTTGTTTTGTAAACGTAGTGTTAACACGAATCGTGTATGAAAAGTTATCTTTTAACCGATACGTTCGTTAGCGGAAGCAGGAAGTTTACCGGTTTGAGAGCCTTGCGGGAGTTCGATCACCCTCGCACTTGCATGCACTCCGGTTCAACTATTGCTACGAGCAACATGGGATTGTTTTGATACTGGTGTACTATTGGAAAGTTAGTGTTCAATACAATGCTATTATATACCACAGATAAGTTATGCGCTATTATAACACGAAAATTTGCGACCGCATTAACAGGACACATACATTTTTGGAAATTTGGTTAACATCAATGATGCAAAAGGGATGGCACATGACCGTGATAGTTAGTTAGATAGATAGTTTTATACACAAATGACGTATTTATATTCACAGTTTGATAATAAAATTGTCAGCGGCGTTCTAAATAGTATATTTGGTTGTCTCGTCTCATATGTGATATTGATTGAACTGAAACAGGATTACCTTTGATCGGTGTTTGTTTGTCACTAGCTGTGCCCGCGATTTTATCCGATATTATAAGGGTGTGTCCCAAATTTCGATGTTTATAGAAATGAGTGTCCTGCTGTGTGAAATCTCCACGTAATGAGTTCTAAGAACTCCTCGATCTATATTACCAAATTATTCTCCTTGTTTCCTTCTCGACCGGATCCAGATCATCAATATGATTCATCCGAGAATGGGTTGTTTTGTGCAGGAAAATTGCTTCATTGGTAAATTATCGAAATGTGGGTATTATTACATTTATTATTAGTACAATATACTGTCATTGAATAGTCTAATTTAAGTTATTGTGGAGTATTAGAGAATACGCGAACGCGAACGCTTCATAGGTTGCTATGGAGAGTGACATTAAGGTATGATGTAAAAATATTTCTAGTTACTTGGTTTCAGCGGCGTAAATATATATTTTTATGTAAACTGTAAAGGGAGCAGACCACCTGACAGTAAGTGGTCATCGCGTCTCCCATGGTTGCCGTCCATCGGCCATCCATGTTGGAGAGCAACACCAGAATCAACGCGTTTCTGGAAAACAAACAAAAGAATGGAAACAAATGTTAACCCCGTCGACTACTCTTGCGACTATTATCCAAAGGCCTACCAAAGATGCGGCTGCCGTCGCTTCTTAACATCCAGGTCCGCCAGCGGAGGATTTGGTCAGTATTCTGGGGCGCTACAACATTATCAAATAAAAGTTTGAGCTGTCTGAGCCCCTTTAGGGTCTTCGTCGGCCGTGAGGCCATGCAGTTGGCCTCTACATGTTGAACTCTCACCTCATTCTCAGCAACGGTTCGATTACGTAGTTCCCACCGTCGCGTGCGCATCTCACGACCGGTTTAATAATTTATTGTTACACGTTTACAATTGCGATGTGAATAAAATCCATATTTAATTACCGCCTTGTGGCTTTAATGAGATGTCACTGAACTTATTGTATAGTTAATATAACAAAATAATGTAACACACTGTAACAAAAGAGTACATAGTTATTTTAAAATAATATCATTGCCTAGTTTAGGTAGGCTTAGTATGTACGCTTAAATTTAGGTTAATTATTTTATTTTTTACAAGATCCGATCTTGAAGTTCGAGTCTCGTCAAAAAAACCGGCATACAAATTATAGTCGTCCGATTCCCTAAATTAGGTTAGTGGTGAAACGTTCTCGGCCGACCAATGGTCATCCACGACCTTGTAGGGGATGCAATTCCCGTCATCACTTATATACCTAATAGAATCGCTACGGTATAATCATCTTTTCTTATCCGAAAATACACAAAAATATAAAATATCTACTGAGACTTCACAAAGCAAATCGTTTTCGTCGGATCTAACGGCTGAACGCTTTCCTAAAGGCGAACAGTATAAAGGTACGATCAAGAGCGCGGCTAAGATTCCTTGTAGAAACATTAATTGGATGGAGGCTGAGTTTCCGATTGGATCTTCCGTTACATTAACTCTTAAAGGTTGACACTCATCTAACGACTCGATACCGCACCGCACTGCGAGCGAGGCGATCCGCCGCACCGACGGAGTTGACAAGTGAAAACGGCCACACGGCACGTAGCGTCAGCGTTACTCTCAATGTAGAATTGTCTCTGTGTAGTTTTCAAAGTCAAATTATTTATTACATCAAAGGAACTAACAGCTCACTTAACTCATTTGCTTACACATATAGTGGTGTACACCACACGGTTCAGTTCAACACACATACGCAACTTGCAAAGTGTGTTGCGTAAAACCATGGTATGTATGTATGAATATAGAAATAATAATCGATATGAAAACAAAATATTGGAAGATAGTTCTTTGCAAGTGAAATTTGTCAATTAAACTATGTCTGATCCACACAAGAAACTTGAATCGCGTAAGGCGAGGGGTAGCGTACGAGTGCCGAGACGTTAGATGAGTAAAGACCATAATACAATCGGAATCGCTGAAGTGATTACACAGCTCATTGCGTTTACTTTACGTAGATGATAAAAACTGGAACAAATTACGATGCAAATGCCCCGGAAACGTTTATACGGCTACATTCTATTGTTAAAATTAACAGTGATTACTCAAAAATTTATCATTGAAAAAGGCCTTATTCACATACATTTTATATAGATGTAGGTTTATTTGTGTAGGTGTTAATCCAAATTCTTATTGCAACTATTTAGTTTTGTACGTGCGAAAG
>DWKC01000308.1:0-13764 GCA_018249195.1 Racta chiria
TGTATGTAATATATAAATGTAAATATATGTGGTGTATATAAATATAACAATAAAGTAAAATTTATAAGTAGGCCACAGTTTTATTACTCTCCTATGTATGTATTCCTGTGTACATAAATAAAAAAATAAATAAAATTATTCCTAAGTAGCCGACCCGGCAAATGTAGTTCTGACCTATAAATGATCAAATTTGTGATTTGACCTGTGATCCCGCGGGAATAAAACCATTGTCCGGGACAAAACCTATCCTAAGAGTTGCCTCTGTGTATAATCTAGAAACGTGTCCAATTTCATCAATCCAGTGGTTTCTGAATAGCGATACTAATTTTTACCTGTTATCCCGCGGGAATGAAGCCGTTTCCCAAGATATACTTTAGTCTATATGTTGCCAAGAACTAATATCTATTTAACAAAAAAGTTTCGTCAAAATCCATTTAGTCGTTTTTGTGTTAAAGGCGAACAACAGGCAGACAAACAAATATACAAAAAATTCAAAAATCATATTTTTACTTGTATGAAGTATCCTCGAGGTATTTTTTAGTTTATGTCCATTACCAGTATGTCCTTTAACAGTTTCATTATATGTATCTATAAATTAAAGTCCCGACTCTTGCTCATGAATATACTTGGAAGAAGTTTAGGTGTTAAATTAATATAACAATATAGTTAATTGATATTAAAAAAGCTTAATGTTAAAAGCAACAGTTAAAAGTTTAAGGCGTAATTTTTGAAACTGAGCGTATACAAGACAAATTATTTTCTGTTAGTGATTTATTTACTTAAACAACATTTGCAATAAAAAACGTGACCGGGAACCCAACAGTCTAAGAAAACATTTTTCCATCGAAGAGGACTCGAAAGGAGAATTATCCATAAACATTGTCGATTCAGCCGACGCTGGCGGTCAAACAAAGAATTTCAACATCAAATCTAATATAATTCCGAGTATTGTGCAAACAACGATATCGGCTGCGATATAAATGTTTGGACAAATATTTGTAAAAATTTTCGAATCCATAGTCAATGTAAGTGCGCTAAGCCTTACCGCTCAAGTAATAGAATTGTAAATTGAAAAGCAATATATTTGCGAGACGAGGCTACTCGGAGCGCCCCGGCAGTGGTCACTTGTAATTCGTCTTGTCGTTCGGCAGCCTCCCGCGGGCGGTCTTTTCTTTACTTTGTGAACTAAAGACTTGTAAAGGCTCATTTCATTAAAACCACATTTGAAGATCCCTTTTTGTATCTTGTTATGAAATTGGCTTCCAAACATGTTTGTACAAAGCTATTGAAAATGTTTATTAATTGGATGATGTGTTTTCTTTTTAAATTACCGGCCTGTTATTACGATATTCAGTAAACCGCTTTCCGTATAATAGATGTAGCTCGATTTATTTATGAATAATGGTCCTGCAACATAGCTGGTAGCGTCTATGCCTGCCAGTGAATGGTCCGTGCTCGATTCGTGGCGTCAGGCATTACGTGACAGATGAATGTTTGTTTTCGGGTTATGCGTGTTCTTTTTCTCTGTTTTTATTGGAACCCAATACAGTAAATCGTAGTTCCGGCAACGTGCATAAAGAATAGTAGGTTATCTTCAAACGAGGTACCAAACCGATGCTACGCCACGAGCCGCACGACACGACTGACTATTTTTAGATATTATTATTTTAGATAATTTAAACTTAACATAAGTTTATTTTTTGATAACGAATTACCCCCACCTATTGTAAACTAGTGGAAATAGTGTCAGCTCTATAGAGTAGCTTGCCGAAGTTGACGTACTTGTCCTAATGTACTCTGGTTCGAGGGTACAGGTGTGTACTCGTATACAAAAAACAAAATTCTAGTATAAGACGAAGTACGAGTCTATTAGTCTGGTATGTCTGGAGATAAACTAAAAGGCTATAGCTCAGATTATGGAAAGTTTGTATGTATACTTTGAGCTTTATCTCAAATAAGACGATGTCTGAATAAAAGCGTAGTAGCGGGTGTAAACAAAATGATCCGTCGTAAAACTATATGTTAAAAAAATTGTATTTGTTAAAATGATAACAATAACATAACATCTGTTTCGCTGTAATTACCATCCATAGATAGATAATGATATTTATAATAATTAATATGATGTTGATTATAATTATTGTGCCCAGTCTCGTCTTGTAGTTAGTAGCACTTTTAATTAAGTCGATCTTTTATTAAGTTTGTTCTGCGCCTATTAAATTTAAGAGAACAAAATAAATAATAAAATTTAAGTATTTACGTGAAGCACATTTTATATAGCTATTACTAAGAAGTAATCCAATCTGTATTATATTAACAACTAGTTGTGCCCGCGATTTCGTCTGCGTTTGAATTGAATATAATTCTTATTTGTTTTTATTTATCTACTTTTTTTTACATCCCGCTAAAAAATTTTTTTAGTAAAAGTATCAGATGTTACTTCTACAAGTGTGTGATCGATTAAATAGTTTTCGCGTGAAAGCGTAACAAACAAATTTACATTCGCATTTATAATATTATTATTATACATATAAATCTTCCTTTTCAATCACTCTATGTATTAAAAAACCGCATTAAAATTCGTCGAGTAGTTTTAAAGATTTAAGCATACATAGGGATATAGGGACAGAGAAAGCTACTTTGTTTTTATATTAAGTAGTGATTAAATTATAATTTAATTACACATGTGTAATTGTTTTTAAATTTAATTTATAATAAAAGATTGTGCCAGTGTGTTTCGTTATTTTAGTTACTAGTAATTTATTGTCGGTCATCTAGTCAAGTGGGTAGCCAAGTGAATGCCTACGAAGCGATGGGTCCCGGGTTCTATTCCAGATATATGTGACAGAAAAACATTTGTTCTCAGTAGTTGCTGTAATCTGTATTGTGTACCACCTGCAACACAGGGAATCCTAGCGCAGGGATATGAGTGTAATAAGTGTATAATTTAATGTAATTGTTATTTTCATTTTTATTTCATTTCATTTCATTTGATGTCATTATGGACTTGTTCTGATATAAAATATTATTATTATTATTGAAATTAATTTTATTATTGAAAGTGACATATTTTAAAGATATATAAAATTATAAAGACTAAACCACAAAAGAGCTGAATACGAGAAAGATATCTAAACGCATTATAGAAAGATCTAGAACTCCACTATCGTTCAACAAATGTATGTTAGAACCTGAGCAATAAAGGAATAAAGCTGGAAGGTTATTACGATCTTTGATATCGTCAAAGTCTGAGAAGATTCAAATCCATAAAAGTGTAATAGCGGCCGCGTCGACAGTAGAATTTTTAGTCAATTTCTCGTTTGACACAATTGAATTTGATCTTCGTATAAATCGGGTTTCTGGGCACGAAGCGAGGGTGACTTCCGACGGGCGGCGACCCTTCAAGATACGAGCGCCGGCGGAAAGCGTAGAAATAAAGGTATGAGCGGCGGCGGGAATAGGAGACTTAAGGAAATTTTTAGTTCGGTATTTCCGCTGCTTGATGGATCGTTTTATGTAAACATCCGAACAACGAGCAGACCAGCTAAGTTGAGCGGATGGTAAGTGGCCAGCGTTGCCCGTGTACACTGTAATTTTTGTAACGCTTGTAACCGTTTATGAGCTCATACTAGGAAATAGGAAGTTAGACAAATTTCGATAAAATAAAGTCGTATATATTTTGTTCTAATTACAATATTTTATTTTAATTAATATTTATTTTATTTGTCAGTATAATAAGTTTTGCATATAATTTGACGTACAACATTTTATAATTGACATAATTATTAAACTCTTTGAAACGATGTCATCAAAATCGACGAGAATGATATACAAAAACAATGAATATTTTAATTTTAATGTAGATCTTAATTAAAATTTATCAGACTTTCTAATTTTATTATTATCTTCGACATGTAGGGCATGGAGATTCATGCTGTGTACGTTATCAAATAACGTCCACAATATGTATCTTTCAGTTTTTTGTGTTCCAATTCAAATTAAAATTCAAAATACTTATTTCATCATCGAGGTCACTTAATGAAAATCTAAATATTGCAAGAAATGTCAGTGAAGATTATTACAATACATTTCGTATTTAAAAATCTGTAACCAATACCACGGTAATGCCTAAAGTCTCGGTAGAAAATACCTATCTAATTTGTCATCCGCTTTGGTGAAATAATACATACTTAGCCTAAATATCCTAGTGTGGAACAGAAGAAAAAAAATTGTGAGAAAAATCTCCAGGTACTCTGGTACCTGGTATTAAATGTAGATCTTGTGTATTGCGGCACACGGTGTTCTTTGATCCAAGGGTCATCGTCACAAAGATCAATCGTCAGCCGCTGGTGTCGCTACTCAACGACTCTCACTGTTCATTTCGTTAACTGTTCAAACGGACACATTACTTCTGGATAGGTAAAATCATACTAACAATACTGCTTGGAAACTTCACTGTCTGTTTGGGGTATAGGGTATCCATCCAGCTTCTAGTCCAATCTAGCCTCCTCTGCTCGTGGTCTACCTTTCCGAACAAATAACAAAGCTTTGACGCCAGGTTCCTCCCGTGCAGGTCTCTGGGCTTTGTACCACTCAGCCCCGGTACTCTTATATGGCGGAGGAGGCTTCAGGATCGCATTCTCTGCCCATCTTTCAAGCTATCACTCTGTTTCTAGATTCGACCGTAACATGTTTACGAAGCAGTCCTCTTCTTCTTCATACCCGTCCTTTAGTCATCCTCCCTCAATCTTCTTTTGTCGCCTGTCCTGGCGAGGTATGTGCCTGGGATTAAGTATCGTTATTCACCCTGGTAGCTTCAACAATTAACTGTTTCTCTTCTTACTTGCCTTGGACATGCGTTCAGGTCTGTCTCTACCTTCATGGTTGCCAACGCGTTAGTTACAAAAGTAGAGTAGACTTGGAAGTAGAGGTGGCTTTTTGGAATATGTTCCATGTACTGCTGAAGGAAACTATTCTCTAAAACATAAGTTACTTTTCAAAATTGGTGTTGTGTAGTAACCGGCAGCAGTACAATCTATTATAAAGGCACTACTCGCCACAGGATTTATGGCTACACGAAAGGGTTTCCGGTCCGCCATATTGGCTCACCGTTACCGAGCCTAGCCTTGTACGTCCTTGTTCACTTTATTTATAACTATTTTTAAAGCGCTCGTAGCTCGGTGGATTGTGATCGTCGTAAATGATCGACCGCGTTGAGCACCTATGGGCGCAATTGGTAGGTGGATGAATTAGAGCGGCAAATATTGCGTCAAAGAATCAATTCATCACGGTTTAATGATTCTGTGAATGCATTTCAAGTAATTTTTGAGAATTTAATATTCTCCAAAAAGTAATGGTTCCTTCAAAAGTAATGGTTGTCATGTACTTGTACCCATACCTAAATCATTGCTAGTTTTAGATCTTAAATGGCAAAACGATAAAGGCAAGTTCACTGCAGACCTCAAAAAATAACATTATACTTGTAGATTTCAAAGCATATCTGATTGAACGCAGATTTGTGTATTCGTATTTATTACTTGTGTATTCGTATTTTTGTACAGGGAATCTCGAAACAATTTAAACTATTTACAATAACGGGATGAGAGGCGTACTGAAACAATTAGGGCCGAAGTTCCCGTAATGACTGCAATTATTTGGGAAGTTGGCAAGCGGCGCGGCACGCAATGCTTCCGATGTTCCCCGACAAAGCCACGTCAAACGCGGTGATTAATTATTTATCTCAACAAAACCTTTGTGTGAGACTACATGTGCAGATGAACAGAACTATTGTGAACTCTCTTTCACGATCCATCACATGAAAAATAAGAAATATGTTATAATGCCTGCGCTACAGTCCGGCTTTTTTCATATTTTCGTATCTGACATACAAACTCCAATGCTTAATAGGACTACATTTATCTTAGTGGGCTCCGCATACATTTTATAAAAGTTAATTTTATGGAGTGATTTTTTGAATATACATCGTTTAAGGTGAACCTTAAAATATATTTGTAGTAAATTACAAAAACTTATACATTTTTAATATTATCAGAAATCTGAATCCCAAATGTTCGTATGGATGAAACAGCAGATGAACAGGTATACAGAGTTTTTAAAAATGTTGTTGCTGGTGTAGCATTATACTTAAATTCAAATTTTTAACAATTTTTGATGTGTTTCTTTGGTTTACTCGTATGTTTAGAGACATATTTAGAAAACAGATTAAGAGTGACTTCACTTCGACTTCTTAAACTACGGATTTGATTCTCAACTCCGATGAATCCTACATTGGATATGACTTGGAAGGAACTTGCCAGTGTATTTTTACATCAATTTATTTATTTACTTGATGTTTTTTTTTATTTAGTTACTTATGTGTTAGTTTAAGTTTAGTCGAATTTATAAGTGTACTTTTTACTGAGTGAGCAGCATATTGGTCTACATCTTAATCATAGTGATAGGTCAATAGACGACAGTTATGAGTGATGATGACATAATTAACAGCGATGTAACCTCGGCCTGCTGCATTGTGTATGTAACAAGCGGTTAACTAGCAGACGGCGCACCATGTTCGCAGTAAGCTGTTAACGATCATCATTAACACTGAAGTTAGCCAGTAACAGTATTCGAATGTACGCTAATTTAGTTTTAAAGGTGGCCTAAATAGGTGGCCCGTTGCAACAGATTCATTTCTTGTGCTTCAGACAACCTGTGGCTTGATTATTGACCTTATTAATCTTAACCATCACCAAGATTCTTAACTCTTCTTATTCCCCCATCCTGATTTTCTTATGTCTGCCGTCCTGGAGCGGTGGTCTGTAGTCTGTTATTATTACTGGCCCTTGCTCGCGTCAGTCGCCAAATGATTTGTCGAGTTTCAGCTGGGGGGCTTGAGAACCATTTCTCCTCTTTTTCTCCCCGTCGTTCAGTCCTCCTCCTTCCCATTTTTCTTCTGTCAACCATCCTGATGTGGTATGTTGTTGAAGTTTCTGGGGATCAATTAGTGACGTACGTATCATTTCAGTTATTTCAGCGACGTACTGCTTTCATTCTTTCTTTGTCCTTCCTTTCATCATCTTTTATTTCATCATTCATGTGGCGATGATTATGTAGGAACCCTAATAATGTATATGCAACGTAAGCAATACGCTTACGGAGAGACACTAGTTGTCTCCTTGGGCCCGACACGCTCGGTCGAGTCTGTAAACAATATTACCAATACAAGCAACTACAAGCACAAGGGACAGTCTTTCCTTTACGGCCCCTTCTCTCATCAACCCAAGGAGACAACTCCACAATTCCTTACCATCAGGTGACTCGTCTACCACCGGGTAGACCTGCTCATAACATAAAAACCCCGATTACTTCAGTACACAGGGTACTGCTTTCCTTCTTTTTATCTTTCCCGGACTTTGCAGTTCTATCACTTCCATCCAAATAGGCAACGTGTTGGTAACACCCTAGCCTGGTGTTGCTAATATTTATGAGTGGCGGTGATCAATTACCATCAGCTCGTTTGCCCGCTTACATCATAAACATTAAAAAAGGTAAATGAGTTTTGGAAACCAACAAATACTCTTGCACTGTTTTTATCGTGAATGGAGCACGAACAAGGGATTACAATGCGGATACTACCTATCCTCATATAAAGTTTCCGAAGAATCCATCATACTCTGCTTCGTAAAGATTGTTACAGACTGTCTCAGTTCATATTGGAAAAGGAAAAGCCATTAAACCATTTGCAGGTAGATAAGTCTGTTTAGCCTGTCTGGCGGTATCGATTCAGCGGTAGCTGGCGAGAGGTTTACCCAATCGGCTTGTCTCGAAACATCCACTTGTGGCTGTAATGCTTCCCTATTCCGTTTTGAAATACACGTTGGACAAACATCGCGATAGTATTATGGTAGGATGAATACGTTAGATAATATCCGTCAAAGTAAGGTCGATAGGTGCTCATTAAACTCGTAATGCATTTTTTTTTCTTGGAATAAGTTAGATGGTAAGTGGCGATGAAAAATAAACAGAATAATATTATCTTTATTTATATATATTTTTATATATGTCATAAAATATTTGAATTAAATGTATTCTATTTATTTTCAGTAGAAGTATGAAAGTATCCAACAGTTCACGATATTTATTCAACTTTTTCTGCTGTTTTCATTAGCTTAACTAAAACATCGTAACCTTCTTTAGAATTTTTATTATCCCAAATTTTGTCAATTAAATTTTTAGGTTTCCGTAAAAATGTTGACACCCTTAAGATATCGCCATGTCCATCCGTCCGTCCGTCTGCCGCAGACACCCTTAGTGATAGTAAGTTGTAATATGCCAAGGAATTGGCAAAGTGGGAATGAATTATTTGAATGAGTTTTTTAAATATTAACATTATAGTGTAATTGTAGGTGTAAGTATTATTTTTTATTATTGTTTAGTTTGTAGTGTATTATTTGTAAGGGTCATATACCATTACAATAATGTTTCCATAAACTGTTGGTTCTGGCAATCTAAACAAAATTATAACAGTAGGTTATACATGGAATTTAGAATGAAAATTATTATAACTTCAACTACGGAGCCTATATGGCGCGGCGCGACACTCACTTGACTGGTTTTTAATGTTTCATGCATTGTTACAGATACTAAGTCGTCATGAAAAATTCCAAATGCAGCAATAGATCGTAGAGTGATTGTTAATACAATGCGAGAGATCTGACGTGACCATGGGCGGGAAGAAGGGCCCGTTCAGGAGCTTCGCCATAAGCCTTATTCAAATTATCACGATCATAAGTCAAGGTAGGTGGTGGAATGATTATTACTAGCAACTATTTAGAGAGCTATATCTTTAAGTGACCTTTTTACAGTTGAGTTGAATTAGCTTAATTATTACTACGAAGTAAATACCGGACGTACTTTCTCTGACCGTGAAACGTGAAATAATAAAAGCTAACTGACATTTTTTCTTTTTTTACTAAATCATTTAAAATTAATGCAATAACTAAAAAATTACGATACGAAACTTTAAATAACTATTAACTTAACTTATCCTAAATGTAAACGAAAAGTATACAATATACTAGAAGTAAAAGTAACTTTCAATGAAATACTAATGGCATGGATAAAGATCACATGTCGGATGAGGGATGTAATGTGTACAAAGCAAGTTAATTCTAAACTTGATCCTGAGAGTATCTGACGCAAGATCTACGATAAAGGAGGGAACGCTATTGCCACATCAGCTTACAAGGCGATGAACATCATAAATGAAACTGTTAATAGGCTAACTAACTTTCCGAAATTACACGAAAACTTTTCGAATAAAACGACGCTCAAAGGGCGCGGAGTCTTAATGAAGACAATATTTTGAAGGGTTCTCAACTTCAGTAATTAAATCTCGTTTCTCATATCTCCAGGCGCGTGTCTTTGAACAATCGTCTTCTATATTAGATGTGGTGTCAATCAATTTAACTGTGCCAACTAACTTAGATAGTTGGAACTTGACTTTGACTCGCAGTTCTCTTATAATAGGCGCGAACTTCTAAAGGACTGGGAATGTTGCGACCGGGACTAACTCTCGCCTGTTAAAGCTTACTAATGAACTTTTGGATCTAATTTACTATTTTGATGCAAATTTTAGTGAGATATTATACATACTACAACTCAATTGATACTTTACCGATATCTTCGTCGCCTACTAATTATTTGTTGTTTAATTAAATTCCTCGACTTCTATTATTAAGATGAATATTGAATATTAATTTAAGCTCATCTTTATAAATTAAATACAAGTTTAATCACTGACTTGCTTTCATTATTTCAAATTATTTACTTTACGGTTTACACTTTGATCTTTAAGAATAGAAATCTGATGAAGAATTTGAATGAAATCCGCTAGTCCCTTGACCTCTTCTATTAAATCTTGAAAGAAACATTATGTGATTATTTAACTAATAATATTGCTTTTATAATTGCCTATTTATTTATCATTATAATTATTATATAAATGGTCGGTTAATTCATAAGCCTTCTTGTACGTCCCACAATAACCATCGCAAATCTGCCTGGTTAAGTTGTCAGGGTGGGAGGCTGAGTTTAAAGTGAGCATCATTGATTATGTACTACGTTTTAGATTTTTTATATACTTTGAGGAATGTCAAGCGGGACTGTGGATTCCAGTAGATTTAATGCTATTTTGTAATGTATGCAGAGAAAATACAATATAAAATTCAATTCAATTTTAAAAATTTAAAAGGTGTGCTGAGCTTAGACCCATTTCTTAACAGGAGAGTTTCAAACCAATAAGTATGATAGAAAATTCATGTTCTTAAAGGAGGACGAACTTTGAAATGGGTCAAAGGCACGCCTACGCTTATAGTGTTAATTTATATTTTTCAGACAAACAATTTCCCTGACGAGGGACAAATTTGTTTTAAAGCTGCGACAGTTTTGACTTGTTTTTTGTTCGGTTCGGAGTGTCAAAACAGCCAACTTGCGTTGAACAAGCGACACCTCTTGGTAAATGAAATGAAACATTTATTTAACTGCGTATTACGGTTTAGCTAATATTAGGCTAATGTTTCATACATTGACGCCTACAAAAACGTGTAGCTCTCGGTTTAGCTTCAGTAAAGCTAACGGCCATAGATAGTATTTTACAGTTTCGCTACGTCTATCCGTTCGTCCGCACTTTAGCGCATAGACCCCTAAAGCTAGAAAGTTGTAAATTGGGGATGATTTTGTTTCTCGTCTACCTCATCGTGTAAGCTATCATTAGATAGGTCTTTTAAAATCGTTATGGTACTTTAAAGACCGTTTTTTTCGTTTAGGGATCTTCGAAATATTAAGATTTAAAGTAACTACATGTGGCTGTTTGGCTCCTTAAGTGCGGCTCTGACACAAATATGGTACGGTATGAGAGGGTAGGCGCATAATATTTTCATTTAAAAATAACTTGGTAAGAAAAAAATTACATCTTATTTCGATAAAATATTTTTTTTCTATAAATCGAGAATATGTATATTTTTTTTATTTAACTTATAAGATAGATTGCCTGACTTACTCAAACTTTCCAAGGAGAAGCAACCACATTGTTCGTATTCATAAATATTTATTAAGTATGAAATTTAGTTTTATTTAGTGTGTGTACTAATTATTGAGTGTAATAAAAGTTTACTTAAAAAGCACATCTGGCTCCCAATTTTTTGATTGTTGTAGTGTTCATATTTGTCTCTTTGGCTAATAACTTTGCCGGCTACTGAATAAAACTGTTAATTCTAAATTCTAAATCTCAATTGGTTAAGAACGAAAGGCAAAATGCAACGCATATACATTATAATCAGACCACGACAGACATATAATGAATATTGTACATATTTAACCCACAATGAAAAATTTAAAATGATTTATTTCACAAGCCTATTATCTTATACATTTTTTTTTACTATTTTTAACAATATTCTTACCGTTTCGAATTTAGAAACATTATCCTCAAGGTTGTACTTGGTCCAATTATTCATAACAAAACCGTAAGGTTTAGCCGCGAGGAACACACGCACTTATTAAAAATGCTCGCATTTCTTCAAAGGATAAACATTTTTTGAACCTAAAAACATCGCGCTAATATCCTTAGATCAAAATATTTCTTTTATACCTTTTTCTAAGAATTGTGGTTGGTACATGGCTTCTTTGTAAAAAATACACAGTATTATATAAGGAAGGCAGTTAATTATATCTTACATCCTTGTAGCGTTGTCCCAGGTCCCGCTGTGGAATCATGTCATTATTATGTTATCTTATGTAATGCTTAACAACATCTATGCGATAACAATAACAAAAAATAAGTTGCAGCAAATTATTAAACATCATAAAAAAGTGATCTAAAAGAAATTGCAGTACAATACGCACTTTTTAAAGTCAACTTCAGAAAAAAAAAATCTACATATTCTTCTGCACTTAATCATTAACTAGATAAATTACTTTAAATGAAGATAATTATTCTATGGAATATCACACTAGATTTTCAATATAGTCCTTTGAGTTATCGTTAATCTTCTAAAACATTGTATTTACTTAAGTAATTAAAAAAAGGTCGAATAATTATTTAGTTGTGCGCCTGACGTAACCTTCAATCAAGCGGTAACTCACTGAACGTAAAAAAATACCTTAGGTATAATTTTTATAAAACATATATTATATAACAAATATTTAAAAAAACATATTAATATTTTTAACTTACAAATGGTTCGTATGTAGCATAACAATTGATTACCAAATTTAACTAAACAATACTGTTTCAGGGAATGTTCTCACCGAATCTAGAAATCTGTAAGTGGGCCAGAACAAACAACCGTCGGCCGGTTAGCCGCCGCTGCGTGCTCCGCCCGCAAATTTGCATATGCGCCTGTAGTTTCTAGTTTCATGAGAAATTCACACTGTTTGGAGAGAACTCGACAGTTATCGCTAAGATTAAATAGGACTATTGAATATAATCACTGGTAGATAGCTCAGCGGTATTTATAAGTGGGTCTCCCGAACAGGATGTGAGGTTGAATCCAGCACGCACTTCCAATTCACAAAAGTTATGTGCGTGTTACAAATTGACTATTCGCTTCGGTGAAGATAATCACGAGGGAACCTGAGTGTTCCCCATAAAGTTTTAAGAGTTACCAATTCACACTTGGCCAGCGTGATGGACTATACCTGCTCCACGTCTGTACCACCCATATTGTGAGAGGAGGTCCGAGCCCAGCAGTGAAATAGTTACAGCTTGCAGTGTGACTACTGAATTTGAACTGGAGTTTTATACCAAAGGGTTTTATTTGATATTTGGGAGCGATGGGTTTTTACTCGGAGTTTTGAAGCGCCACGCCTGCGGCTCCATTATAGGTTAGGTAGGTATAAGCCCGTGTATTTCGTGATGAAAAATAAATCATTTTTATTCCTTGGGCATTTAGGTACGTGTGATCGAAGGCGGGTGATACCTAGATGTATATGTTAAAAAAAAATTCGCTGGGATTCTGAACCTTCGATAGATAATAATTAAAAATTCTTGGATCCAAAATGGCTCAAAAGTACGAGTTCGTTAATGTTTAGGATAAAAACCATAATTAAAATTGACCAATTAATTACGTATTAAAGTAATATTGTGCTACGTTACGGCTGCTCACGATATATGTTTTTGGTGCCGATATTTTGACCCAGTTGCAGGGATTGGATCGAGTCTAGTGAAAGCTGAAACGATGATTTAAATGTTGGTAACATTTTGTATATATGAAGCTATGTCACGGTCAAGGACGGCAGGCCCGCTTGATTTTGATACTTCTGTTATAACTATAACTACACTACACTACGATGAAATTCAAAGGGCAATTTTTCTGTACATTGAATATTTTTTCAAAGATTTGATGAGGAGGCACTCAAATAACGTGAGATAGGACACAAAAATATTTTTTTTGAATTATTGTGTATTTGTCTCTTTATCTGGCCGCGCATCACGTGAAAACCCGTTAACAGGTTTCGATGAAAGTTGAGAAAGTCGTTTAGTATGACTGGTAGAGGACGAAAGTTATTATGATCTTTTTCTTGTAAATATCAATCGATTAACTTGAAATATGCAACTAATTTCTTTACTTGAATTAGTTTTTTTTAATATATTGTAATAAAAGGATATTATTATTTTTTCCAGGACAAGAGGTTTGGTGAGCTTGTTGGGTGTTTTCCTCCTTGGGTAAAGTGTGCAATACAAGGTGGGGGTTGCTTAAATTT